>MU274909.1:408201-434840 GCA_022160335.1 Irpex rosettiformis | reverse complement strand
CATCCTCCTGTGGTCTTCCATTACCGTCGTTTTCGGAAATTGATCCTCGACCGCGTCATTTGGATTCTCCGGCCATTTCGTGTTTTCGTTATCGATGATATCGTTGAAGATTTTGATGATACCGTCAACCTTCTCGATGACCTGCTCGGAATATGCAGCCTCTGCTGCAGCAGCCTTGCGACCACGCAAGCGCGCCTCTTGTAAACCGCGATAGTCTGCAACAATACCAGCAAATTGATGAAGGGCCTCCGTGATTGGGACACTTTCGAACTTGACCTCGTTAATTTCGCCACTTGTGAGACTTGAACTCTTAATATCTCCTCCTGAATAGATTACTTGGCCGTCTTTTCCGGACTCAACATCCTTTTCATCGAATATCTTTATAGTAAGTCGATTGGACTTGGATGATTCGGGTGATAGTTTGAAGTAGTGGAGGGCTATATAGTAAAACACCCAAAATGCCGACTCGATATCATCATGGATAGTGTGAGGCTTCGTCGCATTTCGAAGGATTCCAATGGACATGAATTGCCAGGTACCCTATGAAGTAAGTAGCATCGTTAGCTACGGCGATTGAGTTTAAAACGCTATGAAGACATTCAACATACCGTACGATATGGATGACCCTGTCTGGCAACATTCGCACGAATAGCATGATCCCAATCATTGAGAATACCTGCGAAGTCCATGTTCAGCATGACATTCCCTACACTGATATCACGGTGCAGGATCCCGAATTCGTGGTACGCCAGTTTGATGACTGCACTCTATTGAGTCAGCTGGATGCTAGGGATCGAGATACAACTCAAACACATACCCTTCAAGATATTACAGATAGCTTCCAACAATTGCTTTGAGTTCTGCACCGTGTGTAGCGGGAACGCTAACTTCTGTACCACTCGGTGCCTGATGAGCCTCCGAAGCCACGCAGTGTGGTGAGCCCATTGGGTGCCTTCGACGCAGTCCTGGGTTTTCGTGCATTGGACTTGACCATCCGAGAGAAGGGCATCACCGCAGGCCAGAACAACAGGCAATAGGGGAAGGAGTTCCTTGTTCTGACGGAGGATTGCGTACACTTCTGCCTCAGAGAGCATCCCCTCAACGTCTGCCCGCCAGGTGTCCTTGAAGAAAACCAGTGTTTTGTCACTCACAGAGAGCGCAAGATAGCCTCTCGTGGACTGACTGCACAAGGAGAATATGTCAAAAAAAGGCCTGCAGATGATGTACTGGGTGACTTTCTTCGATTCCAAGTTGGAAGACTGATCCTTGACACAAATCTTGTACGCGGGATACGAGGGATCGACGGTCTTCTTGAGCTCGGCTTGCTGGTGAAGGGAGTAGTTAAACTTGCTCAAGTGGGCATCGACGGCCTCGGAGAGCGCAGTAAGTTCCCTTGCAGTAGCCTTCCGGACATTAGGGTCAAAGCCACGTTGCTCAGGAGTCGCATTGGCGTAACGGAATAGAAACTCCCCAAGCCAGTTATTCGAGCCATCATGGTAGTTGAAACGCTCAGACACACATGCACCAGCACGGTCCCAGCGGATTAGGCGAGCGTAGTGGCCGATGATGGAGATGGAGAAGAGGTGGATGCGGTGCTGGAGTGCCATGATCTGACTAGCATACTCGATTTGCTGTTCACGATGCTCAATGCTAAGATTTGACATCCCGAGAAGCGATTGTCCCTCTTTTCCCTCTTTTCCCTCCTTTGCCTCCTTTGCATCCTTTGCCTCCCTTGCCTCCCTTGCCTCCTTTGCCTCCTGTTGAACAGCAACTCCGTCATTCATCGTCGAACGAAAGGCATCCTCCTGTCTTCGTGGTTTGATCTCTATAAAGACCTCCATTTTTGACATTGTTGCACTCTTATCATTCACGGCCTTTGGAAAAATACCGAAATCAGGCTTGATGCCGGCCACATGGTCCTTTTTCGACGATGTGTTCAGGAGCTTGAACTCGGAAGGAAGAACACCGGATTTATCCACAGCATTTTCCTAACAAGTGTGTCAGATATATATGTACAATAAAGGAATTTATAGTAAGTACGCACAAAGGGATTATACATGCTGTTTTCGTTCTCCTTTTCTTCCGGGACACCGCCAAAATCGACGATTGGTGCTTGGATATCATTGACTCTTGGGAGGAACTCGAGAAATTTCTTGACAGGTATCTCGCCAACAAAATAGCCTACCATTTCGGCAGCGAGGTCTATACGCCTATCGTTTGCGCCAGGAAAGCCGTGATAGAACTGATGGTAACCGGTAGCATCCAACCTGTGGGGCGGGCGTTGGCCTTTAAATCCAGCTTGAAAAGCTTTGTCTTCAGCCATTGCGAGGAAAAGTAATGAAGTGAGTACATGCTTACCTCATATTCCATAGACTCTCGTCTTTGTTCGTCTGGCGGCTGACGGAACACAGACGGTGGTTGCGATTCAAACCGATAATTTCCTCTCTAGGAAACATTAACGGGCCGGCTTAGGGTAATCAGCCGTAATTGACGCCCATGCATTGTCAACCAGTGGGCGGCCGCGTACTGCGATAATATTTTGAGGAGTATTGCGAACCCAACGACAGTCTGATGTTGTGCAATAGTGCTTTGTCACCGGACCTAGAGGATTTCTAAAATTGAGATTGACAACACGTCTTCTACAGTACCTAATCAGAGCAATACAAACATACGTCAGAATAGCGATGGCTAGCTAGAGATGAATATCCACAACCTAATGTTATCTATACCCTTGCCTTCTCCCATGCCCTCACTTCCGTCCCCACCGGCTGAGCCATCAAGCAAGCTACTCAATCCGCCTTTTGCCACCGACGCCGGTGTCGGCTCAGGCGTCATCGGCCGCTCGATCTCCTCCACCTTTACCCTCGAAACACCACTCTTCACCGCAGCCTTCTCCGGTATCGTCTTGTCGTTAGTAACTCTTTGCGGTACAGGTGACGCCACAGCAACAGGTGGATGCACAACCGACTTTCCAGCCCGTTCCTGAAGACGCTCCATGTCGACCTCGACGTAGTTGAGCGCAATATCGAAAAAGAAGGGTTTCTTGTACGTTTGGCGGTCCACTTCACCAGTTGCATCGCCACCGTTGTAGGTGAACCAGTCTTTCTTACATTGAGGGGCCAAGCCCGGATAAGGGTAGTGAGCGAAGAAAGCGATGCGAAGGGCGGTACCGTCGGGTGGAAGAGAGGGATAGAAGTGGCGAGTAGAAAAAGAGGGTTGAGAGCGGGGAAGAGTCCAGGGGAAGAGAGGAAGAGAGGGGAAAGCGTATATTGCACCAGCACAATTCGAGTCTAGAGATGATATGATAAAACGGGAGACGAGAGGGAAACGATGATGATGTCGTGAGCCTGAGGGATATTGGGTGCGATTGTGTTAATTAACAACAGCAGGAGAGGATTTACGAGGGGTCGAGAAAACTCACTCTAAATATAGAGAGAGTCCCCGCCGGCAGGTCCATCGTGCATCATCACTAGATCTACTTGAAGCACCGCACACCTGCCTTCAAAGCCAAAAAACTGTATATTCTTACCACTGGGATCCAATGAAGTAGCACAAGGATACAAATACATAAGCCATTCCAGTACTCACATACACTTTGATGTACAACTTTCAGCTCTTCAACTCGCCCCAGAGCTTGATTTCATTGCTGCAACGACTGATACATGTGCTGCACCGCACCGCTAAGAGCCTCGTACTTCTCCTTCGTGTAGGGCCGATAGCGGATCTCCAGGGCTGTTTCCTCGCTGGAAACGACGATGCTAGTCAGGAAGGGTACACGGTATAATAGGGGATGGAGAGAAAGACTTACCTGGCTGGGACATCTATTGATACGCGTTCTTGTGAGAAGATTTTGTAGGTGTAGTGTCCGTGCCAAGAGCCATCTACATTTGAGTAAACGTGATTACCTCTATGAAGTATATTGATTTAGATCATCTGGTGGTTGGGAACTTACACCCAGAGTCGCCTTGCCCGCCGAACGGCAATTCATCGACTGTACAATTGAGCGTGCTTTTGTTAGCTGACGTGATACTAGACATAGTGTACTTGAAGTACGTACAACCGAGAATAGATGTAACATCGTTGAATGAAATGTTTCCGCTGTTCGTCTCGCTCAATACTAAAAAAATTGAAGTCAGCGTCGGTAAATGGTTTTATGATCAGGGGAGGACGTACTCCGTTCCTTTGTCATAGGATTGTCAGTGAATGGGTAGATCACAAGTGGCTTCGGTCTGAGTAGCCAAGGAAGTTAACCCAGAGAATCGACAGGTAGAATACGAAAACCCCACTTACAGGCTGTTGATGATACTAATGGCTTCATCAAGGTTTTCCGCGACAAGAACTGGAAGTATAGGCCCGAATATCTCCCTACAGGTCCCTGTCAGGTTGTGCCTGTGCTTAATGACGTATGAGATGGCAAAAGTATACTCACTCCTCCATCAGCGGATCGTCCAGTCCGACGTCTACCACAACAGTCGGTTCGATCTGCACGCCATCCTCAAGCTTCTGATGTTTTCCACCAAAATAAACCTTTCCCTTCGTCCCCTTCAGCAAATTGAATAACCGATCGGCATGTCTTTCATTAACGATCTTCGCCCATTTAGCATCTGGGTGGAAGGGCCCGTCAGGGAAGAGGACGTCGTTTGCGCGAGTGAGGGCTTCGAGGAAGGAGGGAAAGACTGAACGAAGAACAATGCTGTAGTCCGGTGACACACAGAGCTACAAAGATAATTTTTAGTATCAAACGGGATCTATGAGGTGAAGGAGACTAACCTGTCCTGCGTTAACAGCCCTCCCATTCAATATCCTCCGCGCAGCCAAGTCAAGATCAATACCCTCATCAATAATCACTGGACTCTTTCCTCCAAGTTCCAGCGTCAATGGTGTAACGAATTTTGCTGCCGCTGCTGCGATAATCCGTCCAACAGCCACTCCCCCGGTATAGAAAATATGGTCCCAACGCAAGTTTAGCATAGCAGTCGTTTCGGGGACAGCACCGTTGATCACTACAAACGCCGAGGGGTCGAGATACTTCGGAACGAGCTCCGCCATGAGTGCGGCTGAGTGCGCCGTCACTTCCGATGGCTTGAGTACGACAGCGCAACCGGCGGCGATGGCACCCGCCAGAGGCTTGAAAGTGAGCACCCACGGGAAGTTCCACGGACTGTCAAGGCAAAATAGCGAGTGAGAACAAGAGTTGGGATACACGGTTTAGCCTATCCCTCAGCGTGGTTATACCGAGTGAGGATGGTGTGTTGTTAGGATCATGAGAAAAGGGGGTGGCACGTACGATATGAGGCAGATCACACCCTTGGGAACGGTGTGGATCGTACAGTTCCACCCGGCTCTGCTTTGCTCAACGGTCGGCTTGGTAGGTTTTACCCACTCGTCGATGTGGTCTAGAGCGAACTTGGCCCCCTTGATTATACCCAGGACCTCCATCAGGGCTGCCTCTTGGTCCGGTTTGCGCAGGTCGAGATGGAGAGTGTGGACGATGGCGTCCTTATTCTCGTAGAACATACGAGCGAGCTGGCGGAGTTGCTGTTTGCGCCATTCTAGTGGACGCGTTACGCCCGACTTGAAAGTTGTATGGAGTTTGTCATGGATCTACACGGAAGCTCACAGTGATTAGCAGCTTCTGATTATGATCCAGACCTGAAGATAGCTTACCGCAGGAATATCTGCGACCGGGGTGTGTTTGAGTGTGTTGGCCATGGCGGGGTGGGAGGAGAGTAGATGGGAGAGGGAGAAAGAGGTAGAAGGCAACTACCTGTCCTGCACATGAAGTAGCCTCCGAGTATATATGTACAGGTTCCAGACGCCATAATCGCGTTATGTTGAGTCTGTAATCGTAGTAAGCAGATCATAGAAAGTTTAGTAATGATGCTAATTAGTAGTAACACAGATGAGTTAATGACTGTATAGCAGTGGTTAGAGGACAATGATAGAGTTAGTGGAAAGCCGGTTCACGTGTCATTGCTGATGATCGATGAGAGTTGGGTCAGAGTTGAAACACGCGGCGCTTAGATTTCCCTTTACCTACACCACGCCTACAACGTATTCTGCCGTCAGCAGTCTTACAGTTGGAGCAACCAGAATAGTACCCGAGGGTATTGCAGAGTACAATCATAAGAACATGGTCTCCTAAACACGGGGGCTGAGTAATAATACAACGTTGTACACGAACCCAACTCCAATAATACCAACGAAAATACATAAGGACATGATGAGTCGTCGTAGATAGCAATTCACAAATAGCAATTTCATAGTCGAACGTCACCTCAACGAGAGCAACACGACCTCTTCATAGTGGGTTGTAAAACAGGAGGCGTGAACGCATTCTCAGAAGTTGCAGCTGCCTGCTGGGGTTCGTCCTCTGGGTCATCAGCCTCAGCGTTGTTGGCGCAACAACCATCACAATTCGTGCTACAACCGCAAGAGTCACGGCATCCACAGCGACCAGCACAGCACTCTAGCTTTGGCAGCTGCACTAGGCCAAACGCAGGCCCTCGTTCGTCCAGTTTCTTATTTTCGCCATCGAAGAGACCTGCTGGGTATACAGTAACGTTCGTTGGGTCCAAGCTTATCACCGATGCGCGTTGAGACGGAGGCAGCGGCAAAGCAGCCGCACAAGCCAGGAAAGCTTCCATGAACGCAGGAACTGAGGGTGAAGGAGTGATAGCACCGTAGGTCGTTGATTTTGGTAGTTCCAAGGCGAGAGAGTGGTCGACACAAGTATTGCAGCCATCAGAACAATCGTGACAATCCTTCTCTGCATGTTCTGGTCCACGGTGTTCCACACATCCTGGACAAGTACAATCGAAGCCACAGGTGCAACCTGTTCCCGCGATGGATGCGATCGCGTTGAGGGGGGGTATAGCTGGGAACTCGGGAGGTGGTAGGACAGGGGATAGAGCCGACGTAGGAGGGATGCGTAGGATCGGAGGGAGAAATGGGCCTTTTTGTCCATTGGTGTTCGGTAAGGGGCTCTTGGACCTCGCACGATTGCAGCGACGTTTTGCCGGTGGTGAAGAAGGTCGCGATGGCTGACAACAGCTCGGTCGGCTCTCCTTCTCCTTGCCTTTGCCCTTCTGCTGATTTGGCACAGGCACCGTCCCTACTATCTCCTCGATTCCACACTCCGATGTCGGTGAAGGTGGAGGTTCATCTCCACCACAACACAAGGCCGCCGCCTGTGCCAATGCCACCAACCCTCCATTCGCACTACTATTCCCCGCAGCCTCGGCCTCATTTCGGCACATACAGCTCCATACGTCTTTACAATGGCATGGGTTTAATAGAGTTCCGACTGTACACCAAGCACCCGGGTATCAAAATTGGTCAGATTTGAACACGTTCTCCCATCTCGGAATAACTCTGCAAACTATAACTCACCTTGGGCGCGCGGATCGGCGGGGATGTCAACTGCAGGCTTCTTCAAAACGTCTTTCAACCCGTTCGGAAGCGTAGGACGGATTGGGATATAACGTTTCGCTGTATAGTAGGTAATGATTACAAGAGCGCTGGTTGATGAGAAACCAGGCCCTACAATAACACGAGATGGACCAGATAAACGCACATTTGGAGGATAGCTGCTTCAAATCCTCTTTCTTGTCTTCCTTCTCTGTTGGGCTGCAAACACATTTAGAGTGTACACGTTTTGTTTTGCGGAGTTCTCTGCATTTCTCGCATTGTGAGACTGGTCGGCCTTTCTTCTTGATTTCAAAGAGTGGGCGCTCGGTATGGTGACAAGAGGAGGAACGGTGGCCTTTGATACATGATTCACTATCAAAAATATTATAAGATACTTCAATATCGACGTCTGTGACACTGCGTACCAGGCAAACTTCTTGTCGTTCACGAAGACCTATAGGACTATTGTCAGCTCAATTTCTCTTCGGGACCTTTCGGTTAGGCATACCATATCGTGCTCAAGACAGATGGTGAGTCGCAAACGACTAGAGACGCTATTGGGGGTCAAGACAGGTTGGCTGAGAGACCTGCGGAAGGAGAAATGGTGGTGGTAAGTATTTTGATGGGAAGTGAGTACCTCTCAAGTATCAGAAGGTAGGCGCTTGCATTCCCACGTGGCCATGAGCTTTGTGGCGTTCTCTGGCTGTATCCGGCCACTCGCGTTATGCCCTCCCACCCCCTTTCCATGAGCAGATTTTGCGAAACCATCTCGCAAAAATAGACATACCTCATGGTAACTATGATGGTTAATGTGCCTTGATATGCGGCATTTTGTGCCCTTAGCCTAAGGCAATGGCGTTAAGTCCTCGGGACCGCATTGATGACGTTCTCTACAAACCGCCAGTTCCTTGGAGGCATTTCTGCTGAACCTGTAAATTCTATAAATTCTTTAAAAAATATGGTCATCTAAGGCCTTAGACATGAGTCTTCGATGCGAACCAATAGCATCTCGCTCTCCCGGCGTCTAAACGACACTTCGAGTCTGGGCGTCTATAGCCTGCATGTCACCCTGCCTCCAGCCTCCACGCACATGGTCAAGCTTCAAGCCTCTTGCGGCCTGGTTTTCTCTTTTAATTACCGTGATAGCTTATTATTTTTAGCCTCTATTTTTGGTGACTCACTTGTTGAAGCAACCGGACATAGCTTTTTGCGTAACAAAAACCGTACACGGTCGGGATGGCATAGTGCTTGATTGGTTTCCCAATGCCTGATCCTAGCGACCTACTTCCAAAGTGGCCGTATCTACATCTACTGAAGCACTGCGATTTCTAGCTCTGTTATGCTTCTTCAATATGCGTTATTATCGCCGTTACCCCTACGATGGCAAGGGACAAAATGGGACGAATACTTGGTAAGTTGCGAGCCAATTTATTCTCTCAACGTGGTGTTCGACCACCAATGATTCTCTTCCTACATCGCACTAACCTCACGTAGTTGACTCTCAGATGTGCAGGACTGGAGCATCGTGGCCTTTGCGTGGGTAGAAGCAAAACAGTATTTTCCGTTACTCATTAGTATACTATCTGTCCTTTCAGCGTGGCAAGCTGCGAAAAGAAGATGAGACTCCCTCGTAAATGATCCATGCAGCTTGCAGAATTAATCGGCACGATGTGGTCTATTTACAGCAACATCATCGTGACGTCTGTTGTTACGGCAAGTCCAATAAGGTGCCGTCTTCGAAGAGCGTCAGCCTACCTCAGATTTTCGGGAAGCAACTATGGTCTTGCCTGGGCAGTATTGGATGACGATTCTATTACGATGGGTAACGTTTATATGGCACTTCCGTCTGAGTCGGAAAGCCTTCAGTTTACATCGAGGCTGAAACGTTGAAGGTACGACCAGAAGTAGTGCTAAAATTATCAATACGAGTGCCAGTTATTTATATCTCAGGTACTGCAGATATATTTTAATTTTGTTGTTTTAGATGATCTGAGATATCGCCATGTACGAATACAGTACTTATCTGCATAAAACTTATGAACACTCGCTGGACCAGCGACCCACAGCAGTTGCTTTATTTGGCTTTGCACTGAACTTCAGCCTGAGAGGCGTCTAAATCGACGCGTTCCAGTTTGGAGGCTACGTGCCTTCACCAACTTTACCAGGCTACGGCCACCCTCTCTCATCTATCTCCTTCACCTGGCTTGCAACTCTGAACTATTATGGCTACAAATCTCTCTTCTCTCATAACTGCGTCCAAAGCTCTCAACTCGCACCTCACGAAACCGGACCTCCCAACAGTCAACCTTTCGCTTGACCAGATTGAGGCACAGTCACGACGACTAGTCTCGCGTCAAACGGGTGCTGGTGACGATGGACGAGCGTGCGTATCTGTTTTCTATGCTTTTCATTCTTCTTCTCTGACTGTATGTTCAAAAACGGCAGAAATTACTTGCTGGCCCAAGCACATGTGGACGCACCTGCCCTAGCAAACTCAATCGCACACTTGAACACTGCAGCAACGTTCACACCTCTCCAAGCACTTCAAGATACAGATGTTGCAGGCTATCTTAGACATGCGCATGAACAGAACCTCATCTCCACGATCGAAGAAGCTAGGAAAGAGACGCAAGAAGACTTCTACCGGTTATTGGAGGATAGGGAAAGACGGGATTGGGAGGCAAAGAAGAAACGTGTATTTGAGGAACTTGGTGGGCGTGTTAGTGGAGATAACAAGGCCGTGTCTGAGTTGAAGAAGAGCTTGGGAGGGAAGAACTTGCTCGGTGTGAGTTTGTTTGTGTTCTCATTTGGAACGACTAATTGAAAAACATCGACTGTGTATAGGCGAGCACAGGGCCTGCTCCATCGTTACAGATGCAAAGCAAGATGATGGCATACGACCGTGTTATTTCAGACTTCAATACCACACGGCTTCGAGGAACGTCGTACCCTATTATTCATGCACTCATTGAGGCGTCGTTGGCAGTGAACACCAATGTAAGTGTTATATTTTCAGCACGTATACAGCGTCATAAGCCATCTCTCTTTATAGCAAGGAAACCTTCAAATGACCCAAAACTTCCATGTTCTCTCTAAAATTACTGCCGAACCTCCAGCCCTGCCACCGCTAGAGCATGCGAGTGCACACATTCTTAATGCCCCCATATTCGAACGCAAATACGCAAGAGTATATCTGGGTGACTCTGAGTCTCGAGATGCAATCGAGTTGCGAAAACAAATCGCAAAGGGCGCGAGAGAGGCGCTAGAAGAACAGTACTGGGATATTATGGAGAGGACTGTCCAGGCTCACCCTGCAGAAGCCCGGCTAGGTGGTGACCCCAGCGTGGCAAACAAAGTTAGAGCGTTCGTCGCTGTGAGGCACTATAGGAGTGGCGAGTGGGAGGATAGAATCGAGGTATGTATAACGAGACCTAGTATATGAACTCGTTGCTAAAAGTTCATATGCAGCTTGTTGCTGGACAACCAATCTGGGCAAAGTTGTTCTATCTCGTACGGACGGGCTATTTGCAGGAAGCTTTGAATGAGGCATTATCACAACAGGCAGCTATCGAGCGCCGGGAAGCTAGTTTCTTGAGTCACTTCCGTACCTGGGTTGAATCCGCAGACCGTCGGTAAGCATAAACTCTCTTACATCATCGTGCACTCACTCACTGATAGCTTCCTTAGCTTGCCAAAGCCTCATCGTGATCAACTGCATTCTGTATACAATGCACACATGTTGCATTCCTCTACTACAGATCCATTCAAGCTTGCTTTATACAAGATCATGGGTAAGATTGACCCAGCGCGGAGGAGTGTAGCTCAGGTCACCGTGACAACAGAGGATTGGTTATGGCTCCAGCTTGCTATGGTAAGGTGATTGCTATGTTGGCTGTGCATTTTGACTAATGAACTGCGAAAGATCGACGAAGAAGAACATGGCGGTCTCCGTGCCTTTGCTGAAGTTCTTTTGAGCTATGGTGAACGCCACTTCGATGGCGTACCTGGTCAGAAGGGGGCGAAGCGTGGTGTTTGGGCCGGTGTGTTGCTTATGTGTGGGCAATTTGAACGGGTACGTTAAGTAACGTTATATTGCACAGTGAGATACTGAGCATGCTGCAGGCTGTGGCCGCTCTTTGGGAGCATCAAGACACTGAGGTAGAGGCCGTGCACTTAGCAATTGCCCTCGCATACCATGGCTTGCTCAGGGTCCCAACCCGCGCAGAAACTTCCGACTTGACACCTCGTAAGACTCCACGTCTATGCTTCGGCCAGATTTGGTCACTGACATCTTTTGTTTCAGTTTCTCTTCCACCTTCGGGACAACCGGCACTCAGCCTTTCAACACTTCTCTGGCGATATGTGAGACAATTCGTCAAGATGGATGCTCGCGAAGCATTGCAGTACGTCTATTGTGTGTGCTTATGTGCAGACCAGCCTGGTGGTGTGGGCAAAGAGCAAGTAGAGAGCGCTTGGGAACTTGTCA
Source organism: Irpex rosettiformis (assembly GCA_022160335.1). Taxonomy (NCBI): domain Eukaryota; kingdom Fungi; phylum Basidiomycota; class Agaricomycetes; order Polyporales; family Irpicaceae; genus Irpex; species Irpex rosettiformis. Next base: position 422,944 of record MU274909.1, on the reverse strand, counting down.
GGCGGATTATTGTCCTCGCCAATCCTGGAGCTGCCTGGGAAGAACTCATCGGAGGATTCCGTCCTGACGGGACCAGATTCGTACGTATTTTTTTAAGTCTTCCTTATCGGTGTATTGTATCGAAAGCTCAAAATTTTTCAGACTGGAGTCATCGAGCAAGGCGCTCCCCTGCTTAAACTCGACAACGTCAAAGACTACAATGATCAGATTCTCATCCGCGCGGCCAAGCACTCCGAAGAGAACGACCGAATCTCAGAGGCCATCAAGCTATACAACCTCGCGGGAGACTACACCACTGTTGTAGCATGCCTCGCGCATGCTCTCGGAAACACCATTAGCCAACCAAGTGGAGATGAGAAGGCTCGTAATATCGAGAGAACTGCTGCTGATATTCTCAGGCATTATGAGCGGAATAACAGGGCAGTGGGTAAGGATCGTGATGCTGTGATTAGGTTGTTGAGAGTGAGAGAGGCGATGGACGCAAAGGAAGCTGGACGAGCGGACGTCACCCTGGAGGTCAGTGACTTGGTGGATACTTTGGCTGATTTATCAGTTCTGATTCTTTGTACCTTTCTGTGCAGACGATGGAGTCAATAGACTTAATACCCATGGACGGCGACGTCGGCAAGATTACACGCAGAGCAGAGGAATTCAGAGACCTTCCTGAAGCCTTGCAGCGTAACTTGCAAACGTTCCTCACTCTCACGATGGACGCTCTCTCGATCCAGCACCAAAAGGTCAAGAGCTCAATGGCCGCTGAGGCTACAAAACAATCGGTGAGTGGTTCATTACATCTGGTTTGATTATGCTCCCGACACTCAGACATCTATTGTTACAGCAATTGATCAAGCTCAGGAAACAATCCAGGTCTCTCATGATCTTTGCTGGTATCCTCAAATACCGCATGTCACCTGATGTATACTCGTATCTGGCGAGGTTGGATGTTGAAATTGCTTTGTAATCTCCGTCACTATCGCTTGTTCTCTCTCTCTCTGTGTATTCGTAGTATCATTGAGTATTCTGATTATTCTATCGCTGTGATAGGAAACCGAATAAGGTCTCTCCATAGAGGAGTCAAAACACGTCACACAACTTGAAGTTCTGTATGAACCAAGGAAAGGCCTCTCCGTTGCTTCATTTGAGGCCGAGGACGTGTCAGAATATAGCATTGATCAAAGATCTTGGAGGCTTCCTACATTTTACACATCTTCTCCAATCGATCTTGACGGCTTTCCCCAGACGACAGAGCCAACCACATTTTTCTTCCGGATAACAGGCTGGAATGTACTGCCCATGGTGCAGCCTTTGTCGGACCCCAGTTCAAACTTGTCCTCGCCCACGTATGTAGCCTTCGTAGAGATCGTCGCCAAAGAGTTGCTTTTGTTCCTCATACTCTGTAACGGCATCTTTTGACACAAAGTTAGGAGTTAAACCTACCAAACTACTCTCGAGGTCATGGCTGTATCCCTCGGAATCCTTGAAGGTACGATGTAGTGCAAGGCGGCGGATGATCGAAGTTCTCTTTGTACTTGGACGGAACCTGTCCATGTGAGCAGCCGAAGTGTTTATTGTGAAGGAACACATCGCATCTATAGCGAGAAACCATCTTCCAACGCATTTCGAAGATCTTCACTACCATGACTCGTGACACGCCCCATACTTTTGATCTCTCCCCCCTACTTACGCCTAGACCCACTTTGACAGACACGAAACGGATGCGAAACGGCGTGTTGAGGTGCCATTGGAATTATGGCGCGCTGAACCTTCAATAAGCTTCAATATCAATATTTCAATCCTGGCGAGAATTTGTGTAGTATAATCAAGAGACAGTTGAGCCAGTGAAGCGCTGAAACAATGTGGTCATTGTACTCACAGAGACTAGGTTCGAGTGAAGCCCCACTGCGGCTCTTGTGGGGACTTGTGAAAAAAAATATAATCAAAAGGTCCTCAGGCTGCTCCAAGTGAAGAATATTAACGAGCATGCGCATCCAAAGGACGCCCTTGGTACCAGACATCCCAAACACCTAGCGCGTGTAGTGGGCCGGTGTGCCCGCTCCTTACTTGTAACTGCCATCTTGCGCTTTAGAGGTCTAGGCTTTGCAGCTTCGCCATAATACCCATAACCAAGGAGTTATGGTCTTCCGCGACACTTGTGGCTCCTATGGATGTGGGAAGAAAAAAAAAGGACAGAACTTAAATTTAGCAAGAGAAATAACAATGCATCGGTTGTAAGATGTACCAACCTGTTTGTTCAGCTGGGCAGTGATTATAGTACGGGACCTGGGATATGATGCTTTTAGTGGAGTCGTGTGTAGTGAACGAGGTGAACAGGTCAACGTCGTGGTGGCACGGATCTGTACCAGGAAACGTTAGGCAGCGAAGGTTGGGTGGCAAAGAGGAATGACTGGGGAAGTAAATTTGTGATTTTACGCGCTAGAGAAACTCATGGATACCAGTGAGATACTCTTATCGACAATCATCATACACCGCGCCCTCATGTAGCGAGACGAATAAACTGCGGATCTCTGTGAGCCGCAACGCAAGAAGACAGCATTTGGTTAACTTACCTCAGTCGCTTGGGCCTCAGTAATGTTCGACTTGCCACCAAGCCTCATCGCTTCAGACTTGCTGACTAAACTAATATCTCTCCCAAGTTCGGTCACACGTTCCCAGAAGTCTGGATTACCTGGCCTTCCCTCTAGGCATGTAGATTTCAGGTCAATAAGAAAGCTAGAAGTTAGGTGGTCAGTGATGTGTTTAGAACACAAGGGGACAGGTACTCACTCGTTCCATGCGTCGATCTCATCCTCCTACAAAAAGTCGTTTATTCTCAGTTGCGCTGTAAATCGAAGAGTAGATTACTCACCTCTGAGGCGACTTTACGAAGCTCCTTCAGACACTGCAACATTTCTTTATGACGTCTACCAGACAAGGGTTCCAGGACGATTTTCTTGATCACAAACGCCAAGTCTTCAACGGCCTTTGTAACCAAGTCTCCACTTGCGATGTTCGTTCTGAAGTCTTCCAGAGGGAACTCTAAACCGACAATCCGTCCAGGTAATCGATCATCTCCCTGCGCCGGGGAAAGGCTACGAGAAGGGGGCGTGGGCAATCTCCCATCTTTCCCCATCGAAGGTGTTTTTTGGGGCTTTGGGTTCAATGACAATAAATCTTCTCTGTCGGATTCTGGTTCGGTCTCACTCTCAGTGGCACTACTATCGTCGCCTGAACGTCTCTTCTTCTGGCTCCGTTGAGATTTCTGCTGACTCTTGGGTGATTCCCTCGCTTGTGAGGGATATTGAGATTGAGATTGAGTGCCCGAGACTTTCCGCTTCTTGACGGGCTGATTATCGAGCAGAAGCAAATCTTCGCCTTCATCGCGAGCACGAACATGACCGTCTTTCCTTGTGTATGCAATACGCTTCGGTACTAAGATGGATATATGTCAACGCTGTCATATAGTCTTACAAAATGATTCGCACCTTCTCGAACGTTGAACGCCGCTTTCACATCTTCAATTGCGTTCTTGGCTTTCTTGAGCACTCGACGAGGCGGATTGAAGTACTTTGTTAGCTCAGGATGAGGTGGAGGGACGGGTTGCTTGTTAAGATCGGTCACTATTGCGGCATGGAACTGGGCTTGCTTCACACGATGGATGGCCGGGTTGTATGAGAGGTTTGTCTCAAACCATGGTTGGCGTACGCTGTCATAACGTCAAGAGGCAATGTGGCATGCTTTAGGTGAGAAGAGAAACATACTTACCCATCCTCATCCTTTTCTCCTGCTTCCATCAGATTCATCGCGTCGACGAACTCTGCCATCGCGTCCATTTGGTTGTCAGTGGGAAGGTAGGGATGCTTCTTCACTACTTCCCCCTTCTTGTTGACCAGTCGCTCTAGCGAAGCGAAAGGGTATTTCCGGACATCGTCGGCAAAGGGCATCTGCAACAACTGAGTAAGTCAAGGGCATCTAACTGCTATACTAAAATAAAATCACCGGGATCCACAGCAAAGGATCGGTATGGTCTAACGACACGCCTTTCAGCACTCCCATCTTCGGATCCGCATCATCCCTGGTAACCCATCGCGCAATTGCCATACGCGCTTCCGAAAACAACGCCTCCGAAATGCTGGAAAGTGCTACTTGCGAAGCAGAAGAGCTGGGGTCGGCCCACACGTACTGAATCTCGCCCATAGCCCAGTCACGTCGAAAGATCTTCTCGTCGATAACACCACAGATTTCGATCCCCTTCTTTGTTGAAAGCTTTGGGAAGTTCCCATCAGGGCAAGGTGCGTACGATGAACCGTACTTGTATCCGCGGATGAGCTCTTCTTTTTCGACGAGTTCGTCAGGCTTCTTCTCGGTCTCCTCCTCGGTCTCCTCTCCCTCCTCCTCATCCTTCGCTCCGTGGTCGATGAGATATCTTGTTTGCATGGCGAGCTGAGCATAAAGCACTTTACTCTCCTCTTCGTCATCAGAATCTTTCATGACGATATCGTCTGGATCATGTCGGTTGCGTCTGACGGCGAACTTCTTCCACGTCTTCGGTCTAGCAAGGGCAGTGCACTTGCTAACCTTCACTGAAATCTCTATCGACTCGTCCGGACAGTTCTCGACGTCTCCTAAGCGTAGTACTGTTCCTAGAAGCGCTGATTTGGTTTGCTTGACATCTGGCTTAGATATCTCTTCTAGCGCAAACGAAGCATTCCCTATGACGCCGTTGTCAAGTGCTTCTACGAATCTGTGGTAGAACTCTTCATTCGCCCGCTGAGATCAACAGTAAGTGGAGCGCTCTTCTAACAGGATATATACTGACTTTCACAACCGACTTGTCCTCTTCTTCGAACCCGTAGTCATCATCATCAAAATCTATTCCTCTAACGCCTCGTCAATTGAAGCCTGTGTCGAGAACTCTCGTGTATCACTCACACTAGGGTAAACCGTAATTTTACTGTATTCATCTTCTCTGTTGTCGCTTCCCAGTCCTCAACCTCGATGGGGTTGTCACCGTCAGTGAGTAGGACCATTTTTCGTGTCCACGTCTTCTTGCTGATTAGATACTCGGTTTGTGTCTCAATGCCGACGATTATTGCGTCAATGGCTTACAGAAGGCGACGAAACATATCAGATTAACTCAGAAAAGAATTACGTGTCAGCTTACGATCTCCATGGTCATCGCCTGGCTTGATCTCTGAGAGTTTAGATATCGTTTCTGAAGAGGGGGTTCCAACGGGGATGTATTCTGATACATGGTCGTACCCTCCGTCCTTCTCGTGTACCATGTTGCGCGTTTCTGGATACTGTCATTCCTCTTAGTATTACAGATCATAGATTTCACAACGTACCTTTAGTACCAAATAGGATGACACCGCATTGGTCGGTCTTTCTACCATTGTAAACCTAAGGCGAAAGAAGTCAAGAAGCCAACTCCAGCAAATGAGAACATAAAACGTACCATTTCTTGAACCTTCATTTTGACAAATTGAAGGGCCCATTCGAGATTCGTCATTTCGATTGTGCGTATCTCTCCGTTGGGCTGTTCGATTTCCACCTCGCGAACTCTCCCCATGGATGGTGATACATCCACGATAAACATTGTCACAGTATACTACTTTTTCATAAGCTAAACACAACAAAGTGACGTATTGTAACTCACCCCGGCTCTTTCAGCCATTTCGAAATGCAGTCTTTGAGGTAGAGGAGTAAGAGCCAACGAATGGTTCCACCATGCGCCTGGACGCGACAATAAGTATTGTAGCTCCGAAACGCCACGGTCACGTGAAAGTCACGTGAGAATTCTAGCTTTAGGCCTCTAGGCCTTAACCGTTACAGTAACTGGGTCTCGTTAGTGATCTATCGTTGACACGACAGCACTACACACCAGCAGCAGCGTTGTCCGTTAGTATTAGTTTAGCATATCGAATCAAGCACTTGCTTGATCGTTGGTCTCATCCGGGGCCGTGACCTACGTACGATGAAATAAATCTAACCTTGCAATTGCTAAACTGCACAAGTAAATTGTGCTCACAACTTGCCTTAATTAATGTCCAAGGGCCTTGATAACAATAAAAGCACCAGGAAGCCTCCCAGGTAATCAGTCCGAGTTGGTCAAGCCTCAATTGACACTTACTTACTTAACTAGGAGCCAGCAGCATTTCACGTCCCAAGTCAGGGAAGCAAGGTCAGACGCTACGAGCATAAAGAAAGGTACGAAATACGAGATGCCATACACAGCGAATACAGCTAGTAGTACAGTACTAAGCGCCGTTCAAGTGGCTGTGACAGACTACAGTAAGTAGCCACGAGACGGTCGATATAGTTTAAATTCGGACTCCGCAACTTCCCCTTCTGGAAGCTATCTCTGATGATAACTATGCTACTGTATATAGTCACCGTCGCACCACCCGCTGCGATGAGATCAGTAAGTACTCGGGTAGCTGGTGGGACTGAAAATTGATGTAAACTTGGATCCTTGGATCCCTGGAATATCTCAAAAATTGACATCTCCTTACGAGCCTCCATCCTGTGTTGAGGATCTAACGCTTGATTGATCTTCGTCTATCAAATACGCGGTAAACGTGAGAGTCAAGTTTCGTCGTCAACGCTGTGCTTACTAAAGTGCCTCTTGTTTTGAATCTCGATTCACATCACGTGACATATCAGCGGAGTTTGAAGCAGTCTGGCAGAGCTCACCGCCGTGCGTTTCGCTTGATTCCGTCTGGCTTTCACGAGTAGAGGTTATGGCTCAGCCTCCATCGCTCAATAACATTTCTGGGCCACAATTTGGCCTCCCTCAGCAACATATCCAGTCTCCTAACAAGGCCCAGCACCCGCAGGGAAACCCTATACACGCTGTTATCAACGTACGTCGTAAACTTCATGTGTATATAAACAGGCCCTTGACAATTACTTATTGGTCATGAATAGCGTGTTAAGGTGCTCAAACAGAATGGCTTCACTCCAGAAAACAACTCTGAGCTGGCAAGATTGCTCTCATATCTAAAGCAGGTGGCACCGCAGGCATATAACAGTGAGTACCGAGGAACCGTATAGGACTCTGCATTAGTGTCTTCATACGCCCGCGTAAGGACCTATTGCTAACAGCAATGTGCCAAACTTTTTAGCATCGGTAGTTAATGGACATATGCCTCCTGTAACGTCGCTCAACGGCGGCCCTGTCCCGAATGGAAACCCTCTTCAAGCTGGTTCAGTACCACCTCACAACTACCCAGCTCCCGCACCGTCCCCCATCAACTTCACAACCGACCAGATCAACTCACTTCGCGCTCAAATTCATGCCTTCAAACTCATCTCTCGAAATCTCCCTGTGCCCGACAACCTGCAAGCGGCAATTCGGGTACCCAATCAGGCAGTGCCAGAACTTGAAAAGTTGTTACAAGGAGGAGATGTGAACGCACGGGTGATTGACAGTGCAGTCAAGGTGCACAAGAGTATTTCAGAGAGTGGAGAAGTTCCCATTGAGGAGGCCAAGGTCGAGGAAACAGAGCTCGTTCACGATATGGCCGACATGCCCAAAGGTCCCTTCCTCGAGGACAATGTCAACTCTGGGATATACCCATATAATGCCTACATGCACCCCTTCACACACCTCAAGCGAGACCCCTCTACCGACCCCATTATCTTTGCCACCCGTCTTCAGCGCCTACTTATCCCCTCCCTGACACCTACCGGTCTCGATCCCCATCAGGTCATTGCAGAACGCAATAGGTTTGTTGATGCTCGCATCGACCAACGTATCCGGGAACTCGAAGCTTTGCCTTCCCTCATGGGCGAAGGTGGCCTAGAACCAATTGTAAACGACGAGAACGAAGTTAAGGGCGAGCAGGAAGTCACCGACCTCAGGGCGCTTGTCCACCCACCTCCCTCTACACATGGAAAGCTGCGTGCCGTGCTCGAACTGAAGGCACTTCGTCTCCTGGACAAGCAACGCCAGCTCCGTGCCAACGTTGCTGAACGTCTTATCCATGGTTCCATGCTCCCCCTCAATCGCGCGGACTTCCGTAGAATTCGTAAGCCTACGATGCGTGATGCTCGTATGACAGAACAAGCAGAACGTAAACAACGAGTTGATCGTGAACGCCGGGCGAAGCAAAAGCATGTTGAGCAGCTCAAAGTCATCTGTGACCATGGCCGTGAAGTTCTCGCCGTCAACAACGCTGCGCAGATGCGGATTCAACGGCTCGGCAAAGCCGTTCTTGCCTTCCATGCCCATACAGAGAAGGAAGAGCAGAAACGGATTGAGAGGCTGGCGAAGGAGCGTTTGAAGGCGTTGAAAGCAGATGATGAAGAGGCGTATATGAAGCTTATCGACACTGCGAAGGATACCCGTATCACTCATCTCTTGCGGCAAACAGACGCGTATCTCGATTCCCTTGCGCAGGCTGTTATGGAGCAGCAGAAGGAGGGTGGAGAGGAGTATGTATTTACTGGCGAAGAGGAGGAGGGCCCGGCAAGTGAGGCGACGTTTGGTGCACAGAGAATCGATATGGAGGACGACAAGGGCAAGTTGGATTACTATGCCGTAGCTCATCGGATCAGGGAGAAGGTCACAGCGCAGCCGAAGTTGTTGATTGGTGGAACACTGAAGGAGTACCAACTGAAGGGGTTACAGTGGATGGTTAGTCTATATAACAACAAACTCAACGGCATTCTTGCAGATGAGATGGTAAGTGACGATGCTCTACCTTTTCAACCCTCGTTGATCGATATTCTTGCACAGGGTCTCGGCAAGACCATCCAGACTATCTCGCTTATCACCTTCCTCATCGAAGTGAAGAAGCAGCGTGGTCCGTATCTGGTCATTGTCCCTCTTTCAACTATGACGAACTGGTCTGGCGAATTTGCGAAGTGGGCGCCAGGCGTCAAGACAGTTTCGTATAAGGGTAACCCTACTCAACGTCGTGCCCTGATGCAAGAGATTCGGATGGGGCAGTTTCAGGTGCTGTTGACTACGTATGAGTACATCATCAAGGACCGTCCTTCGCTATGTCGATTGCGCTGGGTACATATGATCATCGGTATGGGTATTGTTCATTAGCATACGGCATAGGGCTCACATGATTTACACAGATGAGGGCCATCGTATGAAGAACACCCAGAGTAAACTTGTCCAAACTCTCACGACCTACTATCATTCCCGCTACCGTCTTATCCTCACTGGAACTCCTTTGCAGAATAACTTACCCGAGCTTTGGGCTTTGCTCAACTTCGTCTTGCCCAAGATCTTCAACTCCGTCAAGTCATTTGATGAATGGTTCAACACGCCCTTTGCCAACTCTGGTACCGGCGATAAAATCGAGTTAAATGAAGAGGAGGCTCTGCTTATCATCCGTCGGTTGCACAAGGTATTGAGGCCGTTCTTGTTGAGACGTTTGAAGAAGGACGTAGAGTCGGAGTTGCCGGATAAGGTCGAGAAGGTGATCAAGGTCCGGATGAGCGCGTTGCAGAGTCAGTTGTACAAGCAGATGAAAAAGTTCAAGATGATTGCAGACGGGAAAGACGCTAAGGGGTGAGTATTCTCGCAGTCGCAAACATGATATATGTAGTTAACCAGCGAAATATAGGAAATCTGGTGGTGTCAAAGGTCTGAGTAACGAGCTCATGCAGTTGAGGAAGATCTGTCAACATCCGTTCCTGTTTGAGAGTGTCGAGGATAACGTTAACCCGGGTGGTTATATCAACGATTCCCTCATCCGTGCCTCTGGCAAGATCGAGCTTCTGTCTCGTATTCTTCCAAAATTCTTCGCCACTGACCACAGAGTGCGTCCGTCATCCTTCGGATATTTCCCATTCGCTGACTGTGCTGGTTTCTCGTAGGTTCTCATCTTTTTCCAGATGACGAAGGTCATGGACATCATGGAGGACTTTTTGAAGATGATGAACTGGAAATATTTGCGTCTTGACGGTGGAACAAAGACAGAAGACCGTGCCGGCCACGTCGCTCTCTTCAATGCCAAAAACTCGGATTACAAGGTCTTCATTCTCTCGACTAGAGCTGGTGGTCTTGGTTTGAACTTGCAGACCGCTGACACCGTTGTCATGTATGTCTATCTCCTATACCAAATCTTCTCATAACCTGAATGTATTTGTCTGTACTATAGCTTCGACAGTGATTGGAATCCTCACGCCGATCTTCAGGCTCAAGATCGTGCCCATCGTATCGGCCAAACAAAGGTTGTGCGTATCTTGCGGTTCATCACTGAGAAGAGTGTGGAGGAGGCCATGTTTGCTCGTGCACGATACAAGCTCGACATTGACGACAAAGTCATCCAAGCCGGTCGTTTTGATAACAAGTCTACACAGGAAGAGCAAGAAGAGTTCCTTGTATGTTCACCTAACTTCGTTCTATTGCGCATTAGTTGACATCGTTATTCGCAGCGTTCGATCCTTGAAGCCGACCAAGAAGAAGAAAATGAGGAGGCGGGTGACATGAACGACGAAGAGATCAACGAGATCATCTCTCGCTCAGATGAAGAATCAATTATCTTCCGTGATATCGACATCAAGCGTGAGCGTGATGCCGCTGAGAACTGGAAGGCAGCTGGAAATCGTGGCAAGCCTCCGCCACCATTAATGCAGCTTGAAGAACTGCCAGAGTGCTATCGTATGGACGAGCCTTTCGGAAACAAAGACGAGCTGGACGAAATTGAAGGGCGTGGTCAACGACGCCGTGCTATTGTCAATTATAATGACGGTCTTAGTGACGACCAGTGGGCTATAGTACGTCGACTTTCTTTTGGTGTGTAGAGTCTAAACTTACATTTTCTGGAGGCATTGGAGGAGGGCGAAGACCTTCAAGAACTGTCTGAGAGAGCCCGCGCTAACAAAGAGCGGCGTGCTGCGAACAAGTTGTTGAAGGAAGTTGACTCGCGGAACTCCCCAGCCTTTGACGAAGACACCCCTCGTAGTAGAAAGGGAAAGAAGGGCAAGTCTCGGGCTGTGGATGTGGGTTATGACGGTACACCTTCAAATGGCAAACGGAAACGTGGAAAAGCAATGTCCGTCACGCCTTCCCTCAACGAGGAGGAAGATGATGATCGTGATACGGTCGGTATCAGCTTGTCTTCCTTCCGGTAGTGTTCTGACTCGCACGGCCCCCACAGAAACGTCGGAAGACGAAGGCAATAGACTTAACACCAGCCATCAAAGAGAAGCTGAAGAAGGCCTATAACGAATGTTATAAAGCTGTACAAGTCTGTGAAGATGATAATGGTCGTCGTCGGTGGGATTTGTTCAAGGAGCTCCCCGATAAGAAGGCAAGCAAACATATGCACTCTTACAAATTGATAGTTCTTACTGAACATGGACGACAGATCTATCCCGACTATTATGAGATCATAAGGCAACCAATTGCGATGTCTCAAATCCGTAAACGTATCACAGGTGGACAATACAAATCGGTACTCGACTTCCGAGAAGATTGGAGGCTTATGTTCAACAACGCCCGGACGTACAATCAGGAAGGCTCATGGGTGTACCAGGATGCGGACGAGATGGAGAAGGTTTTCAATACCGCTTGGAACAAGTTCATTGTTGGTAGCGGACTGCCCGGCGCACCTGCTACATCCGGCCCTTCATCAGCTATTGGCTACGATGGTGCGTTGTCTCCGATGGACGATGATGAGCAGCGACCTATTTCTAAGGGGAAGAGCGCTCGGAAAGCTGTTATCAGCGATGATGAGTATTTGACACCTACGGACGATGAGTAGCAGCGATTCTGGGCTTGTCTTTGAGGTTTACTCGAGATCGTTTTGTAGTATGTTAGCCTTATTATGTATCCACTGTACTGGTATATAGACTTGTAATGTTCATCCATAGTTATCATAGCCACTCCGGGTATTGCGATTCTTCTTAAACGACGAGAGTCAATGTTACTAGCGAAATGTTTAGTTCCTCCCTGTGGGTGGATCGCTATTAGCTTCATACTTGTAGCGACGTTGAGTACTACTCCTGCCAGTCACTGAACTCTGAGTCAGCAAGCGGCATCACAACGGTAATTACCGAACGCTCATAACCACCTTCCTAAAGAGGCAGTTGATGGGTTTCAATCTTCAACCACATCAACGCTCCGCTCCGGCCGGTCATGCACACCTTTGTTGTCTTCGCGTCCTGCTCTCTCACACCACCTCACGAACATTTGCTTCGCATTCCTGCTACTTAGGACCTTCAAGCTCGACGGCAAGCAACTCTAGCACTGCTTAGACAAGATGACCGGTCACATCATTCACGAGATTCCCCTTGAGGTCTTTGTCAACTTCCTTCCAGCTGTCATCGGCTCTCCAACACCACGCATAGAATTCGACTTCAACGGTTCTTCTAAAGCTGGCAGCAAGAAGGAGGAGATGTATGGACCAATTGTACGTGCATCCTCTTTTTGAACGGGACTGTCGTCATCTCATGGGTGACCCCTGGTCGTGACTAGATGGAAGCTGTATCCACCTCTGGTTGTTGCCCTGCTTTGTACTTTGCAACTCATCGCCAACAAACGATATAATCCCAAAAATCAACCCCATCTGTGGACTTTTCGAAAGCATTATCGACAATTCCGACACCCCGACACGTTCAATGTCACTCATGGATATCTTCGTCGATATCAGGCCACATGGATACATAGACGCAGGAAACCCGGCGACCAATAACCCTCCTACAGAGGGTATGTACACACACAATAAACAGCTCAACCAACAAATCTCCTACGCCAGTCAAATCATGTCGCTTCAGCATCGCTCCCACGTCTTCTCCATCTCCACCATCGGTAACTACGCTCGCCTCATCCGCTGGGACCGTACCGGCGCCTCTGTATCCTCGCGCTTCAACTATGTTCAAGTAGAAGGTTCGAGTTTCCCCAAAACTGGCTGTGCGAGTTCTTGTTTCGCTATGCCAACGCCACTCGCGAGCAACGCGGTTTCGACTGTTACGTTCAAAAGGCTGATCAAGACGAAATAAACCTCCTCGACGGTGCTGTGAAGGAGCATCTGAGGAAGTTCCGTTATCCCGCCCACCTCGATGTGGAGATCTCTCGCACGGTTGACGGCTCGTATCCTGCTTATAAGGTCCGCGTCGTGGACCAAGCTACCAAAGAAGAAAGCGAATACATTGTATGTCGGCCGTTTGTTGATGACTCTGACCTATGCGGGCGTGCGACGAGAGGCTACCTCGCATGGGGAGTTAACCAACAGAAACTCGTGTTCCTGAAGGACGCATGGCGTGCAGAGGGAGTCGATGGAACGCTCTCAGAGGCTGAGGCGTACACCATCCTCCGTGGCTTGAACTTGGAGTCCCTTACCCCCCTTTTGCCGGTTATCTACGCTAGTGGAGACGTCTACTTATCAGATGGCACTCCACAGTGTACTTTAACACAGGATCTCGCGGATCCGAGGTACCAATCGTCCCAATACACTGGGGAATGGCTTGGAAAGCATACCCGCCACCGTGTAGTGCAGGAGATTGCCCTTCCGTTGCGTATGGTACGGAATGCAAAGGACCTGCTCAAGGCCATTCGGAATACCCTTGAAGGTACGTGTCCTCAATACCGTGTGTCATCTATGCTTTAGTAGTAATCATCTATACAAATGTACAGTCATCAAGTTGGTTCACAAAGAGGGCCATATTCTACATCGTGACATCAGCCTCGGGAACATCATGCTCAACACGGACTTTGAGGGTATACTCAACGATTGGGACCTAGCCATTCATACAGACGAAGCCAAAAAGGGTTCTTCCTCTCGTACGGTACGTTATTTGATTTATATTAAAAAAACCTGCAGCGCTCGATTTTTATATATCCGAATTTTCGTACAGGGGACTTGGAAGTTCATGTCTACTAGGATTCTCATGGACGAAACGAAGCCCCATACGATCCACGACGACGTCGAATCGATATTCTGGGTATTATACTACGTCGCTCTGCATTACTTCAAGATTTCATCCGGCCGAGAGAAATTCTACCCGAGGGTGTTCGACGAATACTACGTGGAGACCATTGGTCCAAGATCTGGCCACGGACCCGTCCGATATGTCACAGGAGGAAATGCAAAGTACAGCGCTCTCGCATTCCGAGACATCCACAAGATCACCTTCCGGAACGCCCACCTCACCCGCGTGATACACGAATTCGCAGATCTTGTAGGCGGGTATCTCCTTTTCCGGAGGTTAGCAGAGGACAGGAGTCGCCGCGTCCGAAACCCACAATCCGTCATAGAGATACAGAGGGAGTGGATAAAGCCTATTGAGGAGGTTGATCTGATTATTAAGATCTTTGACGAGGAGATTGCTGCGAGTGAGGGGTGGGGTGAGGGGGATCATGATGATGACGGTCCGGTAGAGGATCAGTTCCCTCCTCGTCCTCTTCTCGTGGATTACTATCGTAGGCTTCAAGCGCGCCAAATGATGGACTCTTCGACCATATCGACAGGCTCGCCGTGTCAGGGAGATTCATCGCGTAACACGTCGAGCCCCATTAACTCAACTCTCGGTCATTTTACTACGGTGGGAGAGGAGCTGGTCACTCGGTGCTTCCGCCCTGCCGCACCTACTATTATACAAGACAGTGGAAGTTTACCCTCCGAGAGCTGTGGTACTAGCTCAAAGCGTTGTTTGGATGACTCGGAGGATCTGGAAGTAGGACCCGATGCTCGCAGTCAACGAGCGAAGAGACGGAGACTCAGGAAAGAATCGCAGGGACAGGAGAAGGAGAAGACTGGATTCGTCAGTCAGTCTGTGC
>MU274909.1:379733-400465 GCA_022160335.1 Irpex rosettiformis | reverse complement strand
GTTTCTAGAAGAGCGTCCAACGTAGCTTAAAGGTGTACTCAAAAAATCCAACTCGACTCGCGTCAAACTCCACGTGCGCAGTGGTCAACAGACTCCCCCAACTCACAATAGTAGTAACAAAAAATGAGCATACAACTTGAATTTCTATCTCAAACCAATCTAACCACAAGTCTATTATAAGAACTGCACCTACCCACCCCGAGAACAGGAAAGCACAACAAAACACGAGAAGAACACCAGTTTCTAGAACTACTCTAACACTGGTAATTACCAACAACAACAACTAAGAAGAGACCTCGAGAGGGACAAAAAAGGTAAGAGTGTACGAGGAGATTACACAAACACAACGAACGATAAACGTATAGCAGAGGGCTCGGGGGGGGGGGAGAGAGAGAGACAGTGGATGAGGTATATAACAATGGAACGGATACGAAAAAGGTGTCGCAGGATAAGCAAAGGAAGAATGTACTAGCCATAATAACTGGCGGTTCTATAGAGAGTGTAGAGGGAGAGCATATAAAGAAAATACAACATAATGATAGCAAGAATCGAGAGCAAGTTGTAGACGACAGTGAGTGGGATTAAAAGAGCCGACGGTGCGTGATGATGATGCGTAAAAAGCAGGAGCCAGCGATGGGAGATAGAATTGAGGGAGGAAGAAGATTGTGAGGTCGTCCGAAAGCTGCAGATGGACCGTAACTCAGAACGTCGACAACCTAACCGGCTCAGCTAAACTTTTCGGTTTAACCTCCCTGGGATACCAAAGCTGGAAATCCCCATCCTTCACAACACCATTCATCCTCCCTTCATCCTCATCCTCCTCATCTGCCGCCATCCCCATACCAACGACGTCAACACAAGGCGCAGGCTGCCACCTTCCACCACCGTTCACCTTGCATATCGCAGAAGCATGACAAAGAGGGTAAGCGTCAAGCTCACTAGAAGCACACTCGGAAGAACTGGACGAGTGAGAGGCAGTACTACTGAGAGTATTGACCCGAGTCGGCGGAGGGCGAGTGGTGGTGGTAGTGTGTGCACGACGGAGGGGCACGCGAGCCGATAAACGAGTAAGAGGAAGAGAATCAAGAGGAGTGTGTGGTGTGCGTGGGGAGCTGGCGCTGGAACCAGTAGAGCTAGACTCAACCTCCCACTGTTCTGCCTCTTCGAGTTTCTTTTGTTGCAGTGCTCGGCTTCTAGGGCTCTTGGAGCCGTGGATTTGGTCCCAGCAGTTGTCACAGACTCGAGCGGTTACGACGGGGGACTCTGGGGAGGCATAGGAGGAGATGGGGGTGCTCTTGGGTGGGTTGAGGAAGGGGAGGGTGGATGCGTCTAGGAGGGGTGTGGTGTGTGTTGAGCATTCGGCGCAGAAGACGCCACCGCATTTTCTGCAGTGCTGTGTAATGATATGTGATGAGTCCTGACAGGACGGAATGGGCGAGTAGAGACGGAACTCACGTGTTTACGTTCAAAGACGGAGAACTTGCGACTGCAGAGAAAGATGTCGCATCGAGATGCTTGAGAGTCAGGCTGTGAGAATCGGTGATCAGCGGAAGAACGAACAAACACAGACTAAACTTTACCTTCCAAAGGGACTTGGAGAGGAGAACTGCGAGGTGCTCGTTTCGTCGGAGCTCGTTATTGTTGTTGTTGTAATGAATGTCGACAGGTGAAGAAGTGAGGTCGTGCGTGTAGCGTGCGCTGTAGGAGGCAGTGGACGAGCTGGCCTCGAGTGATGACGAAGAGGCACCTGAAGAGGTAGACGTGTCAATGATGGTACTACCTCGGAAGCAAAACGAGACACCGTGTACCTTGCGATGAAAGGGTGCTCTCTGTGTCGGACATGTCTTTGTGAACAGGGCTTAACGAGGCGAGTCTTGAGATGACGGCCGCGGTGAATGAAGGCATGGCGAGGGACGAGGAGATGTGCAGCCAGAAGAGGCAGTCGGAGGAGACAGCGGGGGACTCATACCAGCTGGGGAGGGGGGGGCGGTACTTATCTATGCAACTTCACACCGTCACACCGTCTAGGAGCAGAGACGATCCTGATCTGTGATGGGAGATTCTGGGTGTCGCATGGATGCAGAGATCCAGAATCGCGATAGGCAGTGATCTAAAGAGAAGAAACGAGCGCTCGCAGACCACAACTCTCTCCCATGTCATCCCATCCCATTGGACAATTCTATCTAGAATAAGGATTCTTCTGCGTCTTTACCGGAAGTGGAAATGATCTCCACCTGGGCCCTGTAGCGTGACCGGAAAAAGGGAGGCGAGGGGTGCAAGTGAAAGCTCCTCGCAATTTCCGTTGCTGATAAGACTAGCGGTGGACGCGATTGTCGGGCTCATTGGGGGTAGGCAACGACGCCAGGGGAAGATAATAGGAATTTAAGCGGAAGTAGTGTGCATAACGAAAGAGAGAGTGGTGTTATTTGTGCGTCCAAAGCTTCCTGTGTGTGTATGCAACCACTGACACAGAATTCCTGCAAGCTGGCACTCAACTACTTACACTCCGTCGCCAACCCCTTTCTCGCTATCAGGTCCGACTCACCCGTTCTCAGACTCACTCCAACCAATCACCGTGCCCCCTGTCCTCAAAGAACCTTGCACGGCTCAAACACCCCGAGGCGTCCGCGTCAGGCAACCTCCGACCGCACTCTTGGGGGAGAATGGGCGGCACCGACCCTGCCAGCGATGATCCTCTTCTTATCGTCCGTTCCTTCCCTACACATGTACGCAGGAGGCTATCGACCTGGTTGCTATAAATTGTCTTTCGAGGGTAGGAATGAACGGCATCGCGGCACGGAGAGAGAGAGAGGGGTTTGTCATTCTTGGCGAAAGCTGTTCTTCCCATGAGAGAGTTGTGTCGTCGTGAGAAGGGAAAAACAAGACTTACAGCTGAATTCATATCGATAGGCCCCTTCACGAGATTTTTGCACAAAGCGGCTCACAGCGGAGTACGAAATTTATTCCCAGTAAACAAAAGAAATATCCAGAAATTCCACTAAAGAACAGAATCAATTTAGACAAACGGGTCACTCGGGTGGCTCTGAGCCACCTCGAGGCGAATCACTGGAACAACCATAAAAAACTCGTGTCCATCAACCAAGTTTCCAAGTACCCAGCACCTATCCTGAATGTATGTATCTAAAGTGGCTTGTGGTTCATCATGGTCTACAAAGAAGCTTGTGTCCACCAAAGAAACAGTACCGTCATCTACCGTGGGGTCAAACAAGGAGCCCTTCAATTTGATCCCCTTCAAATAGTCAACAGTGGTAGAATTCAGGATACCCTCGGCATGGGCTTGAATGAACTCGAGGTTGATCCTCGATATAGCGGTCCCTGTTTACTGTCAATATCTGCTTACATCGCTACATGGCATTTCATGACTCACCGGCCAGTTTAGCCACTGCATGACATGCAGCCGGATGGGATGAAACAAGACCAATGATAGTGGCAGATATGAACCACGCATGCATGCTGATGTGCTGGAGAAGACTGGTAGCAATGTAACGTTGGCGCATATTGATATCTACGACAAGTTGTGTGACCCAACAAACGACGTCTTGATAGAGAAGAAAATTAGTATCTGTGTACCCTGCAAAGATTATTCAAAGAGAACTGACGCTCTCCGTATTTCCACTGAGTGGCAAATGCATGACCGACGAGCTCCCCATTGATGAACCGCATAGAGAGAATAGTATTCTCGGGGTCCGAAAGACACTGCTTGCGTAGTCGTGCAGCATTCATCTTGACACGCCCACCTAAAGCCACATTAGAACTATCACTACCATACGCACTTGACAATGAAGGAACTTACCAGGGTATAACGGTTTGTTCACCTTCGGTCCCCACACTCCGTAGTTGTCACTGAAAAGCCTGGCACATTTTGCCAGCTCATCATTCGTAACCTCGGTGCCGGGGCGAACTAACAGAACCGAACTGCCTGTCAGCTCCTTCAGTGGAGAATGGGGACTAGTAGGATGCGATTGCGCGAGCGGGGGACTGGGAGTGGAGGGCATGGTGGTGGTGGTGGTGGTGGTGGTGAGAGAGACTGGCGTTGGTGGGAGTCATCAATCGATGGTTTTGGCGCTAATAATATAGGTCCCACAGTCACGTGCACGCTTTCAAGTACACTGTGCGAATCGTGACTCGTCTGTTTCACCCACTACGCCTATTGTCAGAATATGCCATTGTGGCCCGAGAATAAAAATATATGATCATGTCATGTAGAGAATATTCCAGAGTATATAATGACTTGTGAATATTTGAGCTAAAGACACTCGCACCCAACCTACTCTTATTTTTCGAACACCTTAGTAAACTATGTCTCCGAGTCGTCAACCCTCTCCGCATGGGCAATCCCTTGGCCAGCTCCAACAAGCTGAAGCAAGGCGTCGAATCTCACCCAGTTCACAGTACTCCCCTCCCTACACTCCTCTCTACGCTCCTCAGAACACTCTTGCCATTGGTCAACCCAATGGCAATTTTATGGCGGCTCAACACGCCTTTATGCACCAACAGCACCCTGGTCAACCCGGTATAGCTGCTCCCTACAATACACAACTGCAAAGCTCACTATTCTTTGGGTCACAAGGATTTCAAGCTGGTGCCGGTGTCCCTCCCTTTCTGCCCTCTTACCCGCAGCACGGACATCACACAGTTTACCCCCCCGTAGCGCAACCTCTTGCGATGTACGCACCTCTGCCCGAGAAGCAAGAGCCGCGACCTGTGCGCGCAATCCAGTCCCAGAAGGCGCGGCCAAATTACGAACCGGCTCCTGGAGGTATCTTTGAGCAATGTTTACTATTTGATGCACAATGACTTACCCATTCTAGTTTTCAGCTTTCAGGTTGTTGTTCTAACGGGAGATAGAAAACGCGAGTTCACCGCTCGAACAGACATGGAATGGGACGATTTACGTGACCGTATCAATGCATACCTGGATTGTCCGGCCAACTTGCAACTTGTCTACAAGGTGACTGGTGACAGTGGCCAGTGGATTATGATGGCGAGCGATGCTGATTTCCGGATTGCGATGGACCGCCTGAGCGCACGAGCATCGAGTGCACGAACAAGGCCTGTTTGCCTTGAAGTGAAGAACAATGTGAGTTAGAACTACAAGTCTGTGAATAGCTTGTGCTTACCAAAATACAAATACACAGACACCGCGACCCAAGGAGAAAGGGAAAGGGGTGCAGAAGCGCAAACGCGAGGATGATATTCCACCGACTCCCGAAGTCGACACTCCGTCCCAACTTAAGTCGTTTCGTCAACTCGAAGCGGCGACGCGTTGCGACAAGCACGACGGACATTGTTATCTTGAGCGTAACATGAGTGGAGAAACTCACCGTTCACTTGATCATAGCGAGATGACACTTTGGGCAAAGAAGATAGTAAGCTTTCTGTATGACCTATTTGATCCTTGTTCGAGGACTGACGCACTCCGACTAGTCCTTAGGACAAGCGACGGTTTATGCGCCGCCACATTGCTTACGCTTCGACCGTTTGCCTACAAAAAAAGTACGCTTATCAGGCATTCAGCAACCTGAGGTCCACCTAACAATCAATGCGGCACCCGGGCTAAGTGTCACTGCGAACAACGTACCGGAAGCTAGCAGTTTTGAGATGGTACCATTGGCTCCGTCGGATGTGTCGCCACAGGCTGGACCATCACATCATCACGATATGACTGCTTCTTTGCTTCTCCAGCCACCAGAACGTGACATTCCGGGAGCTATCACTTATCCTTCCACTTCCCGACTGCTTTTCCACCTCGACCGTGACTTTCCTGGATGGGATTTCCCTAAGCTGAAGGGATATCTCGACGAGCTCCAGCTCGATGATGCAGCCAAGCTTTTAGCCATCTCAGACGACGTCATGGAATGCATTGGAAATATGGGCCCAGAACGTGTGACGCACCTCAAGAAGTATGCTGTGTATGGCTGCGCAATCGGTTTGGGCCTTAGCCAGCCGTTGAAACCGCTCAACAGCATATCCACTGCTGCTTTCATTCGTTCCTCAACTCCTCCTCCTCCAATTGCTGCTTGGCGGCCCGACAATGACACTTTGGAGACCAACATGGGCGACACCAATGAAGTCCCATTATCACAGGTCACCGAGCCTCCTACGCAGGCACCTATTGTAGATGCAACGAAGGAACTTGCCACTGACAATTTGGCATCGGATTCCGGCGATCACTCCGATGAGTGTTGGAGTAGCGACGAGTATACCGAATCTGACAAACTTGACGAGAATTAGCCCATACTATACAGAACCCAGATATTACTGACCTAGTTTCTAATTTGCATCTCCCTTCGTCTTTATGCTCCTCTCCTAATTCTTATACTATCAAGGACTTTAGTAGTAATTGTACCTCAGATTATTCTAAATACGTTGACTAATTATGGGTAATATACTCGCTATGTTGATACCATCCGTATGCAGAGTCCGATGTCATTGTTGTATAAGCAGCTTCCCAGATCAATGCGTACGGGTCACAATCTATACCTTCGGTCTCTCCAAGAACATAGTCGCGATTAGCCCTCAACCATGACTTGAGTGCCGAAAACGCCTCTTCAATGGGATTGAGATCGGGGGAATAAGATGGTAAATAGAGCAAGCGCATGCCTCTGCAGGGAATGGGCGTTGATCAGCAATCACAATATATGACTGGAGACGTGACTTACCGTGCTTCGACCATTTCACGTATGCCCGGGATCTTGTGGATAGCCGCATTATCCATAACGAGGACAGAGTTTGGCAGAGGCCAGGGCTGCTGTTAAGACCGTCTACCGGATCTCGATGATATCGCCGGGCGATTATCAGAGCTCAACGATATCAGGAATCTGAGGCTAGGTCGCGACGAGGATTGGAATTGAAGTCGATAGTTCAACAGAGGCGGTGTCTGATAGAAGGAATATGAATACAAAGTGGACAATCTGAGGAATGGAAGCCTCGATCGTCGGTGGCTATATACGGTACAGGAAGTTGCTGACTAAACTAACTACTTAGGGTTAGGCCTAAGAACCGACTACTGCGGACTGTGCAATACAACGGTACAAGGGTTGAACCTGGACTGCGGACTGTGCAATGTAACCAATTGGGGTTGCGCCCAATGAGAGTGAACAGAGAAGACTGCGGAGCGCAGTGGACGATTGGGAGTAAGGGTTGAACCGTACTGCGGAAACTGCGGAGCATATAGAGGGAAAGGCATGAGGCGTACTCTGGAACTTCAAGTAATAAGTGCATATGGGGAAGGTGGAACAAATAAGGGAAAATAGATGAGGAAGAATGTACTGGCCGAGTCATGTGCAGGTCACGTGTGTTACGACGTTCGTAACATCACCCCCTCTTCAAGCCCCCTCGAACCCTCCTGGCACGCGAAGAATTTCTTCCTCGACATTGGGAGTGTGGTAAAGGTCGTCGTCATTGTCATTGGTGTAGGTGGGGGTTGGACTTGGAACGAATATCGGGCTGTATGGCGTGTCCCGTCCGTGTGCGAGGATGCGGGTGTTGGTGCGAATGCGTATCTCTCCCTCTTCTGTTGACCCCTCTCCATCGGCTTCACTACCACTGTCCTCACTCATCTCAGTGTGTATGGTCGTTACGTAGACCGGCGCGGTCTCCTCAGTGGGTGGCTGAGCAGACGATTCCCTGCTAGAGTCCTCAAGCATGGGGGTTGCTGCGCTGGAGGATGTGGCGGGTGGAGGCGACCCCGGACCAAGATGAATGGTGGGGATGACCGTATAGGGCGCCTCAGTCTGTGTGGTGGCGTCTTGTCGAGGTCGATGGATGTGATCGAACGAGATCCTCTCGTCTGCCGTAGTGATGACGTGGGTGTCGTAGACGATGGGGGCCTCGAGGAAGCCGTCGATGACACGCTGAGTGCGATTGCTGGCAGCCACCTGCAAGGCCTGATAGATAGCCCGGCGGAGTCGAGTGGCCCTGCGGTTCCTTTCATTCAGTAGTGCCTCCTGTCTCGCAAGCCACCACCAGAGTACAAGATCGATTCGTCTCTCTGGTACTCGTCTGGGACTAGAGAGGATGAGTGTGTTGACTGCCTCTCCTGTGGTCTGCAGAAGATGGTCGAGGTCGGCATCGTGGACGGTGGCAGCTACGGCAGCCTCTGACCTCCTGATGAGGCGGAGCCACGGTCCTTCTGGATCTGGTCCCACATGGAGACTCTGCGCAGTCTGATGAGTAGGCAGATTGTAGCGAAAGAGCTCGGTGGCGGGTATGCCTGCTGCAGTGGTGGTGTCGAGGTCACGGGTGCAGTCGCCTGGCAGTCGTCTGTAATTCATCGCTCGAGAAGGGAAGTGTTGCGTCTGGAGGATAGTGGTGGGAACATCGAAGGTTACAGTGTTGGGGGTGGTCATGTTGGGGTCTTTCCATACGAGACGAATGTGGGCCATGCCGCACCCTTGTCTTGCGCATGGGTCGCCATGGGTGATGGTGGACTGTTCGAAGTGCTCGTCATGGAGAGTGATGGTGAGGGTGTGTCCCAGTGCCTGTTGCACCATGGCGTCGCTGAACCAGCGCTGGAGGGTGTCGCACGCCGCGTAAAGTTCGTGAAGGTGTCCTGCAGTGGAGTTGGGTGGGAACAGGTTTCCCTGGTGGTTGGGATACCTTGTGACAAGGTTGGCGTACATGGTGAGAAAGAGGTGAAACGAGTAACCGTGTCCAAAGGACTGGTTGTGAAAGTTGGGGAACGGAGTGAAAAAAGGCATCGTGGAAGAAGAGGAGAAGGCAAAGTGGGGGTGAAGAAGAGAAAGGGAACGGGGTCTGCCCCTTTTTAACTACTGGGTTTTGTCTAAATAAGGGTAAATGAGGGGTGCTGCGGTACTGGTTCAGGAACGTGGTGGAGCTGCGGGTAATTCAATGGCGTTTTTGGGGAGGTTGTAGTACAAGGAAATAAAATAGGAGGCGGACTGCGGGGTGCGTAACAGGGAGTAACCAAAATAGGAACATACGGTGACAAGAAGTACGACGATGGGGATCAGGTAAACACGGCCGGATCTTCTAGGGTTTTTTCTCCCCCTTTTCAAGCCCCTCTTGCGTCGGTGTCCTCGAGCCATCGGTGTTTATGAGGTGTAAAATGGGAGGTTGGTTGGTGGTGCGTAGTTCGATGGGGATCGGGGATGAGGATGCTCGGGTGGGGAAGGGTTTTTTAAGCAGTCAAAAATGGAAGAAATGAAACTTGTCTTCTTATGGGTTTTCCTTGCTCCTTTTGGGAGGGGTTTGTTTAGGGTTCGTGCTGCTGCCGCCAGTGCTACTTGGGGCGTTATGCTAGTCCTCTTGCTTGACTTCTTCGTCAATGTCGAGGAGTCTGTGGAGGAGGATTTTTTCTCCAGCCGAGAGTTCACCCGGCCACTTGTCGTAGACGATTCTGAACTTCCTCTGCCGGGTGACAAGAGTGTATGGGTCGCGGTGTTGGAGGTGAAGAGTGGCGAGGGCGTGAATGTGACGGGGATACGAGTTCAGGTGGTAGTAGGAGGCGAGGACGATAATGGTGGCGAGGACGAGGGCGGCAATGGTGATTTCAGTGCCATCCGTCATCCTTGGGTTCTGCTTGGGACGGGATTTCGGTGTTTCGGTCGAGGTGAAGGTGTCTGAACGATGCTTCCGCAGTCTGATACGACGGAAGGAGGACGTAAATGTGATGGAGAACGTGTACGAGGGTGACGAGGAAGGCGAAGGTGAAGAAGGCGACGACGGTGATGGTGGCAGTCGACATGGTGTGTTTGGGTTTATTAGTTCCCTCGGGGTTTCCTTTTTCTACGTGGTCGATCGGCTTTAACCGCGTTTGGGAATTCGTGGTGGAATTCTTGAATGGCTTCTTCGGCGTTGTCCATGTCAGCTGGTCTGTTCCACGTGTTGCTGGAGTCAGGGTACCCGGCCCACTTGACCAAGTATTCGAGCTTCCCTTGAGGGTCGTGGTGGCTGTCAACGACCTTCTCTACTTCGTATTCTAGCTCGTCGTCCACCAGTTCGGGTGGAGGTTGTGGGAATGGATTGCCATACTCGTCGGTTTCTTTGTACGGGGTGAGTAAATTGGCGTGGAATACGGGGTGGATTTTCCAGTCGGGGGGTAGATCCAGTTTGAACGTGACCGGTCCCAGAGCCTTGGATACGGTAAAGGGTCCGTGGCGTAGAGGGGCCAATTTGGCCGTAGGGTGCGTGGTCCGGATGTTCTTTCCTTCTAGCCAAACCTTCTGTCCTTCTTCGTACGGTGTATACGTCGAGTGACGGTCGCGGTTCTTGACTACTTCTGCGGCGATGAGGCTGCTGGCATGAATATCATCCCTGATTCGTACTAGTTCTTTGACCCGTTCTTCCACGGTCGGGTTTTTGAACTGTAGGTGATCTCCGAGATGAACGACACGGGGTTCATACCCCATCAGGGCGTTGAATGGAGACGTTCCAATAGTGGAGTGAAGTCGAAGGTTGTGTGCAAATTCCGCCGAGGGTAATAGTTCTGCCCAATTGGTTTGGCGGTAGTTGCAGAAGATACGTAAGTATGCTTCTAGCTCTTGATTGACGCGCTCAGTTTCTCCGTCCGTCTCGGGGTGATACGCCGTACTAAGGTTCTGCGTGATTCCTAATTTGGCACAAAGTTCTGCTGTGAATTTGTTAGCGAACTGTCGTCCTCTGTCTGATATGGCTCGTCGGGGTAATCCAAATCTTCTCCATACATTGTCTCGGTATAGTTCCGCGGTTCTTTCTGCCGACGTCTTTGTAGTGCACGGGATTAGTACCGTTCCCTTGGTGCAGCCCTGGTCTACAACTACCATGATGGCGTTGTACCCTTGGCTTGGGGGCAGTTCGCCTATAAAGTCGACGGATACTACCTCGAATGGTAGGTTAGCTTCTTGATGAGAGACGGGTTGTAGGGGTACGTGTTGTCTGGTTGTCTGGATCTTCGTGCTTTGGCAGATGGCACATCCGGTTACGTATTTGTTAATAAAAACGTTGATGCCAGGCCACCAGAAGGTCCGTTTCACGAGGTCAATTGTCTTACTTCTTCCCGGGTGTCCTGTTACCAGCGAGTCGTGTATTGACTTGACGACTTCTTTCCGAAGTTTCTCATTCCTGGGTACGTATATCTTTCCTTGGTGGTAGACGATTCCGTCTTCCATTCTCCAATCTTTCAGGTCTCGGATGATCGTGCGTTCTCCCTTGGCAGCGGCTAATGTTTCCAGCACCTTGCTAACCTGGTCGTCCATCGAGCCAGACTGCCTGATCCGGTCTAGAAGCGGGGTTTCCATCTGGTTGTTCAGATCACGATCGATTCTCCGTATGGCGAACAGTTCTTCGGGAAGTAAAATTTGTTCAGAGTTATCACCTCCCCCTAGATCGTGATCTGCCCTTCTAGAGAAGGCATCTGGTGGTCCCATCGTGTGTCCTGGTTTGTGAATGAGTTTAAAGTGGAAACGTGATAGGTACAGCGCCCATCGCGCCTGTCTGCGGTTCAGTTTATGGGCTTCTTTGAAATACGTGAGGTTTTGATGGTCGGTGAATATTTCAAAGTCGTGGTGCGCTCCTTCGAGGAAGTGACGCCAGTCTTCCAGTCCTCGAATAATGGCGAGGAGTTCCTTGTCGTAGATTTCGTAATTTCTTTCTGCGGCAGTCATGGATTGGGACAAGTAGGCACACGGGTGCCACTTCCCTTCTTCATCTTGTTGGGAAAGTACTCCTCCCGTGGCGTAATTTGAGGCGTCTACCTCCATGCGAAAGGGTTTCTTTGAGTCGGGCATGACCAGTACAGGTGCCGTTACGAATGCCTTCTTCAGTTGGTCGAACGCCTGCTGACATTCGTTAGTCCAATCCCAGGTGGTGTCCTTCTTGGTGAGGCCGTAAAGCGGCTGTGCGATGTCCGAGAATCGTGGGATGAACCTTCTGTAAAAGTTTCCAAATCCGAGAAACGCCTGTACTTCTTTGAGCTTCTTAGGCTCTGGCCACGAGGTCATGGCTTCGACCTTGGCCGGATCCATTTGGAGCTTGTTATGCGAGATAATGAGTCCGAGGTACTCTATACTTTCCTGGTAGAAGAAACACTTCTCCGGTTTGAGGTACAAGTCGTTGTCCTTGAGTCGTTGAAGAACTCGTCTCACTAGTTCCTCGTGTGATTTCCTGTCTTCTGTGAATATCAAAATGTCATCCATGTAGACCACGACCTGTCCCGTGTCTATAAGGTCTGCAAAGACCTGGTTCATCATTGCCTGAAAAGTGGCCGGCGAGTTGGTGAGGCCGAAGAACATGACGGTGGGTTCGTAGAGGCCTCGATTGGTCTTGAAGGCCGCCTTCCATTCGTCTCCTTCCTTGATTCGCACGTTGTTGTAGCCCCATCTGATGTCTAATTTCGAGAACAACCTAGCCCCTTTAAGTTTGTTGATGAGTTCGGGTATCAGGGGTAGTGGATAATTGTTCTTGATGGTGACGCTGTTTAGGTACCGGTAGTCCTGAATGGGTCTGACTGTGCCATCCTTCTTTTTTACGAAAAAGAAAGGGGACGCCATGGGTGATTTTGATTCTCGGATATATCCCTTGCGCAGGTGTTCTTGTAAAAACTTGTCAAGTTCCACTTGCTCGGTCTCGGTGAGTGGGTAGACCTTGCAGTTCTTGGGTTGTGCCCCCTCCTTGAGGTCAATGGCGTGGTCCCAGGGTCGTCGTTCTGGAAGTCGTTCTGATGCGTGTTTCTCGAATACGAACCTAAACCCTATAAATTCCGGGGGGACGATTTCTTCGATGGTTCGTTCTGTTTTCCCTTGTTGTGCCCTTTCTGCGGCCTGCTGCGATACCGTTGTCTTGGCCCTTATCCAAATGAGTTCGTCGTCTTCTGATTTGTCTTCTCGGTTCTCCCATAGTTGTTCTATTGACCAGTCTTCTAACTCGGGGAGTTCGGGGCCTATGCCTGATATGGTGGCTTCTTCTTCGTCTTCTACTTCGACGCAGGTGGGAGTTGTAGTCGTAGTTTCTATCGGCTGTTGTTCTTCTTCGGTCGTCTGGTTCTGAATTTCTTCTTGGGGCTGGTGGTCTGCGGGTCCTGGCGTTGTCCATGCCCTACAGTCTGGGCCCAGTATTTGGCGCTTGAGACTGTGGAAAATTCGAATTGATCTGGGGTCCTTGCATTGGACAACGTTGGTGCCTGCGATGGTGACCGTCTTCTTGGCCCAGTCGATATGTGGGTTGTGCTTCTTGAGCCAGGTCATTCCGAGAATGACGTCGTCTTTCCCTGTGTTGGTGACATAGAAATCTTCGTGATGTACTTGTTGGCCAACGATGATGGGTAGTCGTAGGTGGTGAGAGATGGCTCCGGAGGAGTTGATGGTTCCATCAACGTTGCGAATGTTGAGAGGTTTGGGTAGAGGATAGGGTGTCCAATGGTTGCGCTGGAGGACCTTTTCATGAATAAAGCAGTGAGTGGCTCCACTGTCTACAAGGACTTGGGCTTCGACGATTTGGCGGTTGTGTGCTAACTTTCCCGGAAAACTAATAGATAATTCTTCCGTTTGTTGTACACTACTAGCCTTGATCCTAACACACGTCGTAGTACTAGGATCTACTGAAAACCCGACAACATGTCCATTTCGTCCATTAACGCAGCTCTATCTTCTACAGTCAAGCTACGTACGGCCCCGTAGAGTAATTCCATACTCTCCGTAACCGGGGGATGCCATTTACCTGCCCGTTCATGCGAAAGACGGGCTCCTCCTCTATCTCCAACCAGAGCCGAACTGCGTTCTGCTCTATGTTCCCCCCATGGGCCATGGCCATCCAGCCCGCCCAGTACGCGTTCGTCCTCTCGTCCGACCCCACCACTAGGTCGGCGAACCTCGACCTTTCTGCTACCGACATCCACTTCACCCCCCCATGGTGTGTTGCGAGGGGAGGGGTGCCTGGAACCCCAAACTGGTTCAGCTCTCCCCACAGATGCTGCTCCCCGCCTAAACGGATTCGTTTCCCGGCGAGTATCCTGTGGCGAATGTGCATGTTCAGCCACGCGACGTAGCGCTCCGCCTTGTTCATCCTGCTCATTCTCCCCCCCTTCCTGACCCACCCCTCCGGGATGAGCCCCATCCTCTTGTTCAGCGTCGACAACTCGCGCCGCACCTTGCGGAGCTCGCGAGCGCGCCACTGTTGGTCTATAGTCGGGGTGGAATTGGAGGTTGTTAGCTCGATGTCCAACCTGCTTGCAGCGGAAGCAGCGATTCTCTCTAAATAAACGCTCACGTTCGGATTGAGACATTGCGCGTACAGATGCTTGTTGGTTAGAGGTGTTGGGGTTGTTGCGACGGGGTGGTTGTTGGTTGTACCTCCCCAACGCCCTCTGTTCTTGTACTCTGTTGTTGAAGCGCGTCTCAATCCGGAGCGCCTCGGACATCAGCTCTCCCCAGTTCTTGGGTTCTTCGTGGAGGCGTGCGAGTTCATTGTAGACGCCGTTCTTTAGTCCTCTCTTGTACCACAGTTGGACAACCGTGTCATCCTTTGCTTCGCCGTATTCTGCCATCAGCGTGGAGAACTTGACGTTGTATTCCTGGATGGTCATCTTGTTCATGAATTGGTCCATGTTCATCAAGACCGTCAGCGCCCTATCTCTCAGGGAGCGGTCTTTGAAGAACTTGACGAGTGTGTCGCAGAATTCTCGGAAATGGGGGTACCCTTCTTCCATGAAGGTCCTTTTCCTGATTGTGGCCCATGGCCCTGCCGTACCACTGACCATGTATGACAGTACAAGGTCGATCATGTCTTCGCTTGCCTCGATGTGGCGATGTCTGGTCATGTAGCGGATGTAGGCCTGGATGCCAATCCACCAGTCGTAGAACTTGTCTGCCGACCCATCGAACGTTTCTGGTTCTTTGATCTTGATCATCTTCTTGTCTCCCCCGGGTATCCATAACGCCGTGGGGGCATCCGAGAACTTATCCCAGGGGTACTCGGGGTCAAAGGGGTCTGTCTCCGACCTTTCATCGTAATTTGATCGGGGATATGGACTGAATACTGGCCGCCTGGCCGCTCTGATTTTCTCGGCTATTTGCGCCGGCGTCAATGTTGGGAATGCTTCTGCAGCATCGTCAATGTTCCTTATGGGGATTCGTAGGTTTGGCCCTTCTGGGCTATCCGCTCGGTCTGGTACCATTCTTGGTG
The DNA here is from genome assembly GCA_022160335.1 of Irpex rosettiformis. Taxonomy (NCBI): domain Eukaryota; kingdom Fungi; phylum Basidiomycota; class Agaricomycetes; order Polyporales; family Irpicaceae; genus Irpex; species Irpex rosettiformis. Next base: position 385,324 of record MU274909.1, on the reverse strand, counting down.
TCACGGTGGCTTCTGCCTCGGTCATGCTGGCCGACTGTCCTGTTGCTTGCACGGTGTCTTCCGTGGGTGTCTGTTCAACGGTTATTTCCGCTTCTGATGGCTGTCCCAGCCCTGTGAGAACGTCCTGTTCTTCTTCTTCTGAGTCTTCGTTGCCTGTAGCGGGTTGCACTTCCGCTTGCTTCTCTAACCGGCGAAGGTACCTGACGGTAGCGTCGATCTGTTCTACTGTTATGTAGATGAAGTCTCCTCCTTGTGCAGAGGGAGGTGGTCCGGTGGCTCGGTTTAGGCAGATGTTCTCGTTGCAACGTTTGTAGCCTTCTTTCGTGAGGTGTACGTCGTAGTGCTCGCTTCTATGGTGCAGGTGCCCTTTCCCGAAGCACGCTTGCATGCGAGGTCAATGCCTTTCTCGCTGAGGCGTAACGTTAAGGTCTGTACTTCCTTTTCTCGTTAAGGAGTAACGACAAGGTTTCGGGGTGCGAGGTAGCCTTGGAGAGATTGTCCAAATGTTAAGACCGTCTACCGGATCTCGATGATATCGCCGGGCGATTATCAGAGCTCAACGATATCAGGAATCTGAGGCTAGGTCGCGACGAGGATTGGAATTGAAGTCGATAGTTCAACAGAGGCGGTGTCTGATAGAAGGAATATGAATACAAAGTGGACAATCTGAGGAATGGAAGCCTCGATCGTCGGTGGCTATATACTGTACAGGAAGTCGCTGACTAAGCTAGCTACTTAGGGTTGCGCCTAAGAATAGACTACTGCGGACTGCGTAATACAACGGTACAAGGGTTGAACCTGGACTGCGGACTGTGCAATGTAACCAATTGGGGTTGCGCCCAATGAGAGTGAACAGAGAAGACTGCGGAGCGCAGTGGACGATTGGGAGTAAGGGTTGAACCGTACTGCGGAAACTGCGGAGCATATAGAGGGAAAGGCATGAGGCGTACTCTGGAACTTCAAGTAATAAGTGCATATGGGGAAGGTGGAACAAATAAGGGAAAATAGATGAGGAAGAATGTACTGGCCGAGTCATGTGCAGGTCACGTGTGTTACGACGTTCGTAACAGCTGCATCCGATCGAGGACACCTTCAACGAAGTCACTAAACTCCTCACCAGTGATGGCATGATCATATACCTCCATATGAAGGATTCCGTCGAGCGAGAGGGCTGGAAGGATAGAGTATCTGGATGATTGTTAGCTATATCTTCGTAGGATGAAATGAAAACTCACCGTTTACCACGAATGAAAAAATCACGTCTCCGAGCCCGATTTCCACGTGGGGCCCATGCATAGTTTCGACGAAGCGTCAAACGGTTGAAGTGTGTCTCGTCGGCGAACACAAGGTGGTAAGGCTTGAAGTGCTCTCCAATCAGCATTTTGTAAGCAGCACGATCATCCTCGTCTCGTTCCAAGGCAGGGCGAGTTATCTGCAAAAGAATAAGTGGGGTAATTGATTGCAAAGAACGTATGGTTACCCTCTTCCTTGTAAATCCGCGTCTTCGGAGTGTTCTTGCGATAGTCTGAGTGGACACATGTACATTGCAAACTTCCCGAAGGTGCGTCTGCAGTTCCTCTAGCGACATGTCTGCTTGTCGCTCAATGCAGCCCTCTAGAATCTACAGAACCTTGTTAGCAGTGCGTCTAGATATAAATGAGATCATCGCTGACATTTGCATCCCCTGACTGCAGAATCCGTGGCCTGCCGTCACAAACGGGGACCCTCACAACCTCAGCCGTATCACGATATGTCTTCCGAAGACGCTTCAGGGATCTGATGCTAATTTTTGTATACTCTTGGATGGTCTTGTCAGGAAGACCTTGCTCCAGTGACATACGCAATGCGACTTCCTTGACCTCCTTTGGAATGTGACGCCTCATGACGGTTATGCTACAACAGTGCCAGGTGGCAAAACATAACCACGTTGTAGAAATTATCTAATACTACGGCTTATGTAATATTATTCCCTTCGGGTTAGCACTCCGCCCGTGATCCGACTATGTGTGTGTTTTGAAGTAGGGGCCTATCGATATGAATTCAGCTGTAAACGACGTCAACGGTAGAACGTCGCGAGGGTGGAGGTTTGTCGTCTGTTGGTTCTGAATTCTGATTCCCGACTTCAAGAGGCGGGCTAGTACTAACTCGAGTATAAGCAGGTCGTTTGTTAAGGCAGAGATGGGGCTCCCTCCGGTGACTTACGTGGCGGTGGTGGCGATGGTGCCTTGGACGTTCAATGTTAACAACGTTCAACGTCAACTCCAGCCGTCCCCTTGTGATGATGGCCGTCGACATGCGAAACGTTGAACAACCACCAACAGAAAAGGTAAATTATACATTGACAATCCACCGGGGAATTATTTACATTGCCTGTTATTTGCACTCTTTAACGCGTGGCGAGGGAGGTGACGGCATTTGTAAATTTCGGGGATTGTGGCGAGAAGGGTACGATAAGGGCCTAACACGCGAGGAAGAGAAAAAAGGATCGTGCGTCGTCGGAATTTCCAGCGAGCAACTATCTTTGGGTCGACAAAACCTGATTTTTGTTCTGTTTTGTGGCCAGGTTACTCGCGATGGAACGCCTAATTAACGTACGAAAACAGCGCTACCAACATCCCCTAATTATGGAACTCTTCTGAACTCTATCGTTTTCAATCCAATCCCCGATGCCACGTCGATTCAAGACGGACCGCCCAACGCTCGAAGCAAGGAAGCTTCTTTGCGCTGTTCAATCACCGTGATAAATGTGATGCTAGCGAGTAACGAGTTGGAGTTCCCAGTGATGGAAGACAAAGTTTAATGGAAGTTTCGTGATGGTTGAATGCATTAGCTCCCTTTACTGGAATATGATTTGACTGGGCAGGTCGAAAGCTTTCTCTGGTAAACGCCAACTACCATACGTATGCACCGAGGAACCCCTGAGTGGCGAGTTTCAGCTTTCCAACGGAGAGCAGTTGGTCGAAGCTTGGACTATCGGAATAATATTGAACTTGCAGGGTTCGTCAACTTCCATCGTAGCCCAGACTTCAAACTACTCTTTCTCTCCGTAGATCGACTGGTAAGCAACCTTTTCTTCTGAGCACATCACAGTCTCCTCCCAGCCCGAGCACAAACTGGTGATCAGCATCCCAACCCACTAATACATGCAACACAGATACACTCTATCTCCTCCATCTCCTAGCTTCGAACTTCCGAGTCGTCGCCCACCCCCTGTCCAAGGACTCGAATCCACTAGCCCTCACCTCATACAGACCACCGTCATACCCACATACCATGGACCGATAGAACCTGCTCACCACCAGCTCTCCCATTTCCCTAGATGTCTCGAACGACCGGTGACCCCCCCCCTCCACCCCCTGTCTGTATGAACCAGACGGAGCGATTCTCGTAAGTGGCGTTCGAAGTCCCTCAGATAAAGAGCCCGAGGGCGAGTTATGGTGTTAAATGCAAAATCAAAACTTACCGCGCCGGATGCGTAGAGTTGAACGTAAGTACTGCACCCGTTCCTCGTATTTGACTAAGTACCTTGGGACTAGCCTTCTGCTTGCTTGTGTGCGTTCACGTACTATCCGTTGATAACGTTAACACTTACCTCGGTGTGATAACATTCGAGGTTCGCGTGTGTCTTTGAGTTGCTCATCCGTCTGTCTTCAAATCATGAGATATAATGACCACTGAGCAAAGTTTCATTATTTTCCACACCTACTGGATCACGACGACGTCATCAAGTTCGAGTTTTATATTGCGCGCTAAACACGATAAACCTCGACTTCACCTCCCTACTCCGACATCGACTGGACGATCGAATCCGGCTTTGGCTCGTCCAGCTCTCGGAGAGAGGCTTACGTCAAAACGTTCATCTTCGGTATACTTGAAGATAAACTACGAGTGTTGGTTCTCATGCTAGTAAGTATGATCTTAGTAAAACTTAAGCTTGTATGAGTGATACTAGCTTACTATGTCGACAAGAAGTCTTTTTAGGTTTTCGACAGATACATAGAGACTGTTCGAACGGCATGTGCGCGTGTGTCACCTTCAAGTTCATGGCAAGCTTGTAACGATTGTACGGGAGTCTCCAACTTGTGTTCTTTTTTTTTTGGCAGGTGAGTGTATATTTGTTACACATATACTAGAGACTCCGTGGAAGAAGGAGCAGGTTTCGAGAACATAACAGGGATTGTCTCTCCGAATGTACGTCCTTGGACGGTCTACACACTCAGTACTTAGTGATGAACGTTGAACACCTGGATTCTTTAAACCACTTTACCCACATGCGACTCGGAGATGCAAAGTAATGTGTCCTGCACCTCCTATAATCGACAGCTCGAATGTTTCAAAACTCGGAATTCGTCTACCGGTACCGTACGTATGTGTGTAGCAAAGTTCACCAGGTACGACGCCACACAACTCACATAGCAGCGTGTACAGTATCACAATCACTTAGCATTTAATTCAAGGCAGATCATCGACCTCAGGCTCGACTTAACGTCGTTGCCAAGATGACCGTGACGAGCGGATATGGTGATTGATGGCATGCTGCCCCGCCCACGACGATAACCACTCTTTGCGCATTGATGTTCATGGAACCTACTCTTCGCAAAGTACCCATCCGTCCGTGGATAGAATATGCCAGGACGTTGATGTTGACCGACTCCTCTGAACCTTTTGTTATTGCTGTACGTCTCATTCTTCTCTTGTGTGTATTGTTGAACTAGGCGATAGTGACTCTTATGAACGAATCGATGAGGGTCTTACCACCAGGGGGAAGGGTTCCTGTTAGTACGCCAGGAAAATTCCTCGAGGGATCCCCCCCCAGGATAATGTATGGTGAGACTCGGAGCTCTATATATCGTGCACATCATAGGCACCAGGCCTAGGGACCTCTCTGACGAAACCAAACTCGTATAAGTTCTGATCGACGTCAATCACAGCTCAAGTACTTACAACTCATACGCGCAGGGAACCCGGGACTCCGGAAACATTTCGGCAACATCTTCCCAACAGCGCACCCATTGGCTCGTCCAAGTCTAACGGACGCTTTTCGATAGCACTTCTCATACTATTCTCTCCACCAAGTCAATCACACCGTGCACAACACCCCGGGGGTTATTTTAACGTATACGACCATCATACGCGATCAGTACGCTCAAAGGTCTATAAACATGACGATTGCGCCGAAGATTAATGCATATTGTACAAGGTACGGCAAGGGTCTCCGACTCTCTCTCTCCCTCGGGTCTCAGCTCAGCAGTGCTTACTCACTTAGTTGTCTACCGCGTCGTGAACAATATGTATTCTAATGATGAATCTGATGCTAGAACTTCTGGCTCCTGCAAGTTGCCTTCCGTTTTCAGATCTACTCTTCCCCGCCGTACTTACACTTCTCTCAGAGCGAAGATACTCCCATTAGAGGTGTGGAAGCATGACTAGGTATCCTTCGACGTTTAAATTTCAGCACTGAAATCAACTAGCAACAACGGAAGATAATGATCAACCACTACGCTGTAAGTATCCTGCGGTCGACTAACTCCCAGCCTCCCGTGACTTGGGCCTGGCAAATCCCATCACGGTGCATCATGATATCACACAAA
>MU274909.1:344324-379216 GCA_022160335.1 Irpex rosettiformis | reverse complement strand
GCAATCTAAACTGCCTAATCCCCGTCGCAAACCCTGCGGGATGCATTGATTCGTCAAAGACCAACAGACCTGCGTTCAGGTTTCAAGTTTCAATTGTAAGCCTTTCGCCATTAAACGAGCTCTTCCTACTCCAATCTTCGTTAGGGCCCCCCCTGGCAGATTCAAGTCTTCCTCCACTCGACAAGCTTCCTCACCTTCCTAGTAACGACGCCCATAACCCGACTAACGAACCCAGTCTTCATGTTCTCTATTGCCTGATACGAGTCCTTCTTGAGTCTCTTCGCCGTTTGACCGGAATCGTTCTCTTTCAAGTTCTCCTCGTCGAAAAGTCTCTTTGAGCTAGCTATAGTGTGATTCGGAGCAGGAATCACACCATGAGTGGTAGTTGCTGGACATGCCTCATGGTAAGTAAACTCAAAGTCCATGACCACATATTGCGAGAACTGATGCGGAACCGCATCGTCACAATCGGGCCACGAGTCTTCATTGGATATGATAGCGTCCAAGTTGAAGGAGGTGACGATTCCGTCGACTTTCTCTATACCTTCCAACGCATCGTGGTCCAGAGATGCACTAGTCGAGTATCCACTCCGAGAGAGCGTCAGATGATAAAAATAGTAATTCGAGAGGATATCTGCGAAACGATGGATGGCGTTCGTGAGAGGGCCACTCGCGAATTGGACGTTCTGTATTTCTTTATAAAGGAGAGTTTGTTTCTTGTATATCCCCCCGGTGTAGTAGCGAACATGTCCGTCATTGCCGATGACCTCGGTTTTCTCGTTGAAGAGATACATGTTGGGTGGGTCTGAGACCACTTTGAAGAGGTGGAGGGAAGTGTAGTAGAGTACCCAGAAGGTGGATTCGACGTCGTCGTGGATGGTATGGGGTTTGGTTGGGTTTTTGAGGATCTCGACAGATGTAAATCTCCAGGTTCCCTGAGGTAGGAAAAGTCAGTTGGAGTCGTTAATTGTAGAGTTATACGACTAAGAGACGTACTGTACGATAAGGATGACCCCCTCTAGCACCTTGGGCGCAAATGGTAGTATGGTCGCAGTCGTTCAGGACGACATCCGTCGCCTCAGGCTGGTCCGTCATGATATTTCCTGCATTAATACTGCAATGCGGTATCCCTTCCTCGTAATACGCTGCCATGACAACTGAGTAATCAAGGCAAACAACTTGACACATCGCACACATACTACCACCACAGTAAAAGTGGGAGTACGTACCTTCCAAGGTATTATAGATAGCTGTGAGTAGCTGTTTAGAGTTTTGTACCACACACAATGGAAGAGTGAGTGCTTTAGCTACACGCTGACGAATATCTTTTTGGAACCACTGAGCTTGAGGAGTCACCGTGCCATGAGACGACGATAGTCTCAGTCGAGGGGAGAGAGAGAGAGAACGTACAATTGGCCCATATATCTCCTCCTCCTCAGAACCACCTCTGAAAACCTTGCTAAAGTCTTTGCACAGGTTGGGGGAGTTGACGGCAGCTGGGAGGAAGTTGACAAAGACTTCGGGGGAAATCTCGTCAACGATGTAGCCGATCATCGTGTTCGAGACTTCAAGCATCAACGTCGAGATTGAAGGTCTTAGGCAGTAGAGATACGAATCAACGTTCGAGAGGCGATGTGAAGAAGCAGCACATGGGACACGACAAAGGCATGCATGATCGGTCTGCGGCGGAGCGTTGATGTGGTTGAAGATTGAAACTCAACAACTGCCCCTTTGGGAAGGTTCCCTCTGAGCGCTCGGTAATTACCGTTTGGTTGCCGCTTGCTGACTCGAAATAACGTTTCGAGGCTCTCACGACCATCTCTCTTGTTTTCTTCATCCCTCAGCATTCTCTGCTATTACTACCAAATACTATACCCATTTTTCAGGAAACGGAGCAACTAACAATTTGAAGTGCACCTCAGAGAGCTGAATGATTTGCAACGTCCAAACCGCACGGCTGCCACTGCACGCCATACTTGTGTCTCAGGCCTGGGAATCTTTCAGGAAGAGGAGCGGATGGATGAAGAACGATAAATATAAGACGGGGAGCATGTAATGTGGGATGGTACGAACTTAGCTAACCCACCCCCTCGACTCAATTCTTGTAAGGCGCGTGTGTGCGATGTTCTCTAGTAAGGCACTGTTGCCACTTGATACAATGTTCGACGACCACGAAGACTCTCAAGGTTACTTCAATGACTAATGCGAATGGCCAAGAGTGGCTCTTTTTTCGATCCTGTAAGAGGTACACCCACTTGCAGTTCGTACGCCAGTAATCCTTCATGAAGATCTAAAGGATTATTGGCCTACGAATTAACTGGTTTTGAGCTGGTGGTGATGCTATGACCTTTGTGTCTCAACACTACAACTTGGTGAGATGTATAGCGAAATTTTTGGTCGTTCGTTGGTTACTTATGTATTCAACACAGTTCAGATAAAACATTTGGTTCAACGGCATTTGTAATAGTATTTATTGCTTCCTGCCTACATCGACAGTCCTCGCCGTGCAATGCAGACAACAAGCTCGATATAGGAATCAGTGCACACCTTATCGATTATCCCCAGATCCTCATGGGGCCACATTCGCGTGTGGATTCCCCAACTTGGGGTTGGGCCAACGTGCTCGCTCGATATCACGCGCGGACGCAACGCATTTTGTTCCCCCGATCAACAGCCCATACAAGTGGTCGCAACCATGTGAATAGAAGCTTCATCCTTGTGGCATTACTCTGGAAGGTACGCCACTATTCTATTCTGCATATCTTTGAGATCACGCATGTTGCTTCTATCTAGGCAAATTAGCTGTCACGATCGAGAGGCTCTCATTCGAACCTAAACCCATGCTTAAAAAAAGCTTCCTTCGTCTGCCTAAAAACGCCACAATGAGGATCCCCCACAGTTTATTACACGAAAAAGACTCTATTTTGAATGCTGATCGGTTCCGAGAACAGCGGGCGCGATACTCAAGGCAGAAGTGCCTCCTCTCTATCGATTGAATCTATATCGTGAGTTATTCTAATAATAGACCATTTCTTTTTCGAACACTGAGCTGGCTTGGAGGATGTCACAGAGATTCTCGATATCCGTACCCGAAATGTCCGAGGTGTTCTTCCAGAAGCCAGCTCTCTGCAAATCGTACGCCACGCCGATTCACCCGAAAGAACTCCACGCCACATCACACTGATCATCTAAGTTACTGTATCCAGGACCAGATGTGCATGCCATTAGGGTTTTGCCTCGTGTCCATGGCATAGAAGCATCCCTCGTCAAGGGATGGGCACTATGTTTGCCTCTTTGGGAAGCATAATACTTCACATTTCTCCAATCGGATTTTGACCAAACGATAAGTAGAAAACATGAAACATCGTCTCGTAAAGTATCCCCAACATTACGCTGATAGAGAAATTGGACTAAAATTGTACCGCAACTGTACGTACGGCATTCTCCCTTCCGCTACCAGCAGGACCGTGGTCTACGATATGCTGAGTATTGAATATTGAATATTGAATACCGATCACCATCCAATTGCAACTCGCCCGGCCACTGAGTACTGAAGTTGCGCATCCCTAGTAACATCTTCAAAAATCTTCGCGAGACCATCGACTTCCTTAATCTCCCCTTTCGAGTACCGAAATGCAGATATATACGGCGTAAGGATAAACTCGAATCACTTCCCATAATTATCAATTCAGTAGATGTACACAGTGGTGAAATATAGATCCTCGACGTTCAACGTTCAATCTCAGGCTGTCGAATACAAACGTTCATTCTGCAGAAAAATCATCGCTCAATATACAAGCTCATAGTCGTCAAAGTCCGTCACAAGCTCTGGCTTTGAGGGCTTCGGGAGCGTCACGGGCTTCTTCGGCGGGGACGGGTCCTGAACAATGCCTTTGACCGCAGTCCTCAACTCCCATTCCACGCCATCGATCGTGCGAGGGTGTTCAGAGGCGATATCCGCGATTTCTTGTACGTGGGCTTTCAGTTCGGGTTCGGATAGCTTGCGATGGAACTCGGATTTAGGATCGAGCTGCTGCCTCAGGTGCCGAATCCGCCTGTCGATTGCACTATACAAGAGCAGTAAGTTGAGAAGGTGTGTCCCTCAGATAGTAAGCAATCTTGTCACTCACATAGCTCGGTTTATTTGTGCTCCCACCCTTTCGTATTCGGAATGCGAAACCAGACTCATACGAGCTCTTGCCTGTGCTTTCGAATTAGCGACGTGTGTAGCCATAGTGCGTAGGCAAAGGAAGGCGAGAGGCAGTGGACCAAGGAAAAGCAGCCTATAACGCCTTGGCATTCCCTCAATCATAGGGCTCTCTCGGTAGGACTGGTATATGCGATTATACTCCGCTTGACCTTTCTCGCGCGCAGATTGACGATGGGATAGCCTGCTACGATAGGCGAGGGCTAGACGAGTTGCGATCTGAATCTCTTCCGGAGTCAGGCCAGCTGCACCGTGCTGTTCGTGGTGCACACCCGTTTCACTTTCCGTAAGTTCTGTTATATCATTGTGGCCAACAACTGCATCTTGATCTTCGACTATCACCAGAGTATCGACTTCTTCTTTCTCGACAAACTCTTTGCTTGGCTCGAGCTCGTCAAGCTGTATGTTTCTTCGTCCGGACTCCGACGAGCGCTCGGGGATAGGTGCGTTTCGGGGCAAGCTATGGCCAGGAATGGTGTTCCCCCACAGTAGCGCGGGTATCTCCTCGACCGTTCTGTATACTACAGATCGCGTCCCAAACACCTCATATGATGGTCCATGAAGTCTTTTGGCATCCCTGAGTTGAATCAACTCTTCAGGTGTGCCCTTCTCATATGCGCCTGTACTTCTGACTGCGTGAACGAGTTCGTCCCACGAAGTAGCATGAACATATCTGAGTAGGGGAGGAGGGGGAACATCAAGCATGCATCAAGAATTGTACTCAGGAGAGGAGTAGTCACATACCGCCTGAACATAGCAGGATAATCGTAATTCATACCGGGTTCTGTATCTTCCTTGAAGGATGCCATGTTGCGTAGAAGAATCGATTGCAATTGGGGATCATTGATGTTGTATCCCACTAAATAGCGCAATGGTCAGACTTTTATGTCAGAAACGGGGTGCGCAACTTACGGAGAGTAAAACTCTTGCAGCTGTAATAAAGCGATGTTAAACAATGTAAGAACGAGATTGAGGGTGATAACTGACATTCGCGCAACAAAGATATGGCGAACTTGAAAATCAAATCGCGAAGTTTGCTCATAACGGAGAAATTCTGTTCTGATGCTCAGTACTACGTTCAATTGTCCAAAATATAATCGACAGATGCTCACCCGATGAACCATAATACATTTCCCGAAGAAGTGTAGGCATCAGCCCAATGAATAACCCGAGTGCCGAATGGTCCTGGTGCCTGAGCTCCTTGTCTGCATACAAACGAGCAAGCAATCTTCGACTTAACGTGATATCATGGAGCGATCCACGTATACGCAAGCGATGGCCAACTGCGTAAGCTGCGCAAAGCAACTCGATCATGTGGCAAAGAACGTTCGCGTCGATATGTAACTGCTCGTAGCATACGTGCCTAATGCAAGTGCAGGACACACGTGCTGATGAGTTATTTTTCTATAGACAGTGGGAGCATTATGCTACTTACTTGATGAAACATACCCCTGCTGACAAAGATGTCGCACTTGTACGACCTAGAAAGTCCAAAAGGTCCCACACAATGTATCTGCCACCGTTGCGAATATACCGTTCTGGCCTATCCATGGTGACACAAGGTGCTCTCCTGAAATAATCGAAAGCATTGTGCTTCTCGAACCTCAGAGCAAGTGTCGCCACTTCTGCTATAAAGGTCAAGAAGTTCCAGGGGCCAAGATATTCGAAGCATTGAGTGTACAGTAGGTCTCGTATCCATTCCTTGACGATTTCAAAGCCTTTGTCGGCCTCGGGAATTAGGGCGAGGTCTAGCTGTAGCGCAGATCCCGCCTTAGAGTGGACTGGGAAGTAGGCTTCGTAAAGGCGGGAGATCCATCGCCTGTATCGAGGATAAGGTAGATATGGCGTTGATTACTATATTATAAGACTACTTACCTTCTCTGTTTCGCAAACTCCTTCCGAGTTTCACCGAGAACACTGACCCATTGGTATATGTGGATTTGCTGTAGCAGCATTCGGAAACGTCGGTGGAGAGCCTCAGAAGTCATATCTTTCGGATTATGACTGCTGCTACAGCGGTGTTTTGAGTTCTGACGTTCTCCAAGGGCCATGAAAACCGGACAAAGGCGGAATGCGGGTGCTTGAAGGCATGCCAGATTCTCTTCTTGTATCTTTAGAAGAAAATACCCACGTACAGCAGCTCCGAAGAGTGTGGAGAGCTCCGAGGAGGACACCATGAACCCGCCGTCATTAGCTAACACAGGTCGAATCCACCGAGTCGCATACAATGACTCCGGGTTTCTGAGGAATCCGTGTAATAGAGTACCACTTGGAATAATGGCCATGTGCTCCGCCTCAGGAGCAGGGTAGTATCCGAAGAGCCTTTGGAGCGTCGTGCGTTCCAACGGATTCCTTTCCCAAGACAACTGCCGTAACTCGCGTGTGTATGCCGAGAAGGAGTCGAGTACCGACATAATGATATCTGCTGACGCTTCTGTCAGCTGCAACCACGTCTTGAACGCATAATCTAGACACATGGCTACTGCTCCATGATCGCTATGCGTGATCAGGAATCTATCCTTCAAATTGTGCAGCTCTGAGATGTTGTTGTCCAAGGCGGCTTTACATAAAGCAAACTGGGACAAAAGTTAGACCGAATATGGATCCAGCACAGAAAGTGAGAAGTCACCTCGTCGAGAGTTCTGCTTGAGAACGGTCCAAATGCTGTAGCTTCCCTGGCAAACCCGAGTAGCTCTTCCAGCCGGAAACGAGGCAGTTCATCCGCTAGAGGTATACCGAAGGAGAGCTGTCCCCGAACGCCTTTCAGCAAACTATCCTCCAAACAAGCCCGAGACTCCTTGTTTGACAGATCACGCATGAGGAATCGAATCGCGTCCAGAGTATTTCCCTCAGCTAGATGAATCTCTGCTGCTTCGCGTAAGCGGCCGTGCTGCTCCAACAGAGCAACCCTAGCAACATTGAAGCCGAAATCGTCCATGAACACTAGTGCCTCATCAACATCAGAGAACAGTTTCGTTGCACGACTGGGAATAAAACGAACGTTAATCAGCAGACCGACCGACTACTTAGTACGAGTGTACACTTACTCCAGATCCTGCTCTTTAGAATAGTGAATCTTCGCGACATCCCGAATCTTCTCCGCCTCAATTGGTTGGATCTGCTCCTTGTACTGGTCAATAGTATCTATGGCCTCGTCAAACAATCCGCCTTGGCGGAAAACTTGAGCGGCTTGCGTATGGTCTTCAGTCAATATATACGCCTCGGCAGCCTTCTTCAGCTCTGAAGCCTCGAGGTAGCACTCAGCAGCAATACGATAATATGCTAGCCTCTCCTTTCTCGAAGGTGACAAACCAGCGCAAAGGAAGAAAGCTTCTGCTGCTGCGTGGAAGGCCTGCTCTCTAGGGTTTAAGACTGTGTTTTGGCTGCGTGGCGTACGCTGGGCCGCCTCTCTGAGATGATATGCTCCAGCAATGTCTTTTTCGCGGGGCATCTTAGCTCTTTCGAACGCGCGACTGGCTTGAGAGTAGCGCTTATTGGCGAAGAGCGTTTTGGCCATCTCCGCCCACTCTTCAAGTTTGGAGGAGCTAGCTAGCTGCGGCACACTACCAACAGCTGACATGGTCTCCACCAGACCTTGTGCTGTCCAGAACATCTGTGTAAATCATTTCGGGGTTATTACCCATTTGAAACCGAGTGCTTGCCATCAACTTACACGCAGTGGCTCGCCTTTGTCAGAGCAGTCTGCAATCCAGACGTTCTGGCGTGCCCGAGTGATGGCAACATATAGGAACTTGAGCTGTAGGAGCGTTTTGATCAGTACAGTCTAGTAAACAGCCTATTCGGGCTCCAAAACTTACTTCTCTACATACGCCACTATGACGAGTTTCATCGAATATTGGACACTTGATGTCGTTATGATTAGGGAGCGCGTTGAGTATCACGCGCCATTGTCCAACATCGACTGTAGAGTCTTCGAAAAAATTGTACAAGAGTACCTAGTTGCCAAGTGAGCAAGCTAACCTGAAGGGACCACATTTTTAAACATACGTCATTAAACTCGAGACCTTTGCTCTCGTACAGGGTCCTAATTCTTAGGGTTCAGTTATGTTGAAAGAGAATAGATGACAACCGGTACCCACAGCACCGTGCCGATGTCTCCCACCTGCTTCTGTAGCTCATCCTTGGCGGCCTCGTCGCGAACGAGTATACCTATGGCTTGCTTTAGCACGGCGTAGTCTTGAAGAAATGTATCTACCACTCACATTGATTGGCCCCAAATTCAATTTGGTTCCCCCTATCAAAGTATCAACGCATTTATCGCTGATATCGGCTAAGTAGACGTACGAAGAACCAAACAGAAACTGTTCATATTGCACAGTATCCTCATCCCAGCCTGTAAAGAAAACCGGCTTCGCGCCGTCGACTTCAGCACGCTCCTCGGATAATGTATCTATTGCATTTGGCCAGAATTTCGTGATGAGCTTGACAATTGAGTGGGCAGCGTTGACGATACCGCCGTGCGAGCGGAAATTGGCAGCGAGCTGGAATTCTCGGGGAGCCTTTGCGAGAGGCGCGGAGCTGCTTTTTTTCTACAACAAGCCTTGATAAGTCCTGAAGATTTTTGAAACGGCTCGTTACTAACCTCCACTCGATGCATGAAGGCTTTGAGGGCTTCAAATCGGAATGAGCTACCTGCAGAGATCGTTTGAGCGGTGTCACCAGCCCAAAATAGTCCATTGGGATGTTTGCAGATCTTGCGCATCACTGCAAAGTATTGAGTAAGGCTTAACAATAAGTATTTGAGTACACACTTACGCAGAGCGTCGATCATGAGATTATCTTGAACTTCGTCCACGTAGCTTTTTTAAAAAAAGTCAATACCCTATCATAAGGCATAAAGCGACGACAAGTATACACTCACACAAAGTCCACCTTGCTATCCAGTATGTCGCCCTCGCATATACGTTGCAAAAGCTTATGCGTTCTAATAGCAGAAATTACTTTGTTAGAATGCATTAGATCACCCCTATCTCGATCAAGATGTGTACCGATCTGCTGCATCCCACTCAGCTCGCTCTTGCTTCATCTTTGTATATTCTTCAAAAAGCCAATAGACAACATCTCTCTGGCTTGTGAAAGTGCCTAGTTGGCGACGAGTGACATTCATGTACGTTTCCTGGTCAATATGGCCCTTTTCTGTATCGACAGATTCCTCGGATCCCTTGATGATACCTAAAGAAAGAATGCCATTTGTAAGATTGAGTTAACAATGCTCACCATATTGTGAGAGGCTTACCCATAAATTCAGCAAATACGAGGGCAGGATCTATGATGTAAGTGAGTAATCTGTGTACAGATAATTCAGAGAAAGTTCATACCAAAACCCTTGGTGAGATGGTGGGGTAGGTGAGGCCAGTAGTCACCGAGGAACGTGTTGTACGATATGAATGAGGCCCGCTGCTGCTTTATGTAGCTGTTCGCAATTGTGAGCATCTCTGTAGGCTGGATTTTGTTTTGCAATTTAGATATGTCATCGCTAACCCCGTCCATTTCGTAGTTGCTTGCCTCAAGCAAGCGACAGAGCTAAATTTTGATAGAACCAGAGATTAGAACAACCGGTAAACTAGCTACACGACACCTACTTGATCGTATGTGATGAACAAAGGAAAATGTTCTTCCTTCAGCTCTCGGAATGACTTCGGTAAGGTGCTATGATGAAGCTCCTCTTCGTCCTTGTCGACAAGGACTTGCTTCTCTGGATCCTTTTGTTCAGCAGCAAGCCTCGTTGACTCTTCCGCCGTCCTGTAAGCTGCAGCTTGTGACATAGAGAGCTTTGTATAGTATTCCTGCACCTTCTCGGCGAGAACTCGAGACTGTGTCACGAAGAGTTGACGAGGGCGAGGAAGCTCTCCACCATGAGAAGCCCGGACACTATCGCGAGCCTGTTCAATACCGAGCATCTTGAAGAGCATAGTCGTAGTTTTTCTGAGTTACAAGTTAGTAGCTGCACCAATGCGAAACGATACTCCCCTTACCCCGTACCACTTCTACCACGAACATAACACGATCCAGCGTGGCGAACAATTTCTTGCTCAGTGGGACTGGAACACTAGTTGTCAGGCCAAAATTGATTAAAACAAGCTGACAACGTACGACATATGGAACACGTGGGCCACATCTTGGTCCGCTAGGATACCTTTACGGGGGTGTGGGGCTTTCAGTATAAGACACTATAGGTGAGTGGAGCTTACTGTTGAGTAGGGCCTGGGTAGAATGGCGAATATTAGAGGTCACAGCTCGCGAAATTAATGAAATACTTACTTGAGAGAAAGTGACATATTTCTCCAAGCTATAACATGTCAGTCACGATATTAAAGTAAAAGGAATGAGCAACATACACGAGAAGCGAGTGTAGCTATAGAATGGTAGTGTCAGGATACTCAATAAAAAGAATCAGTATAACTACTCACGTCTTGCTTATCCTCAGCTCGAAGATCCGTAAGATCCATGGGTGAACAAGGGACATCCTTCTCACTAGTCAGAGGGAACGTCGCCGGCGCGTAAACCTTGTCACGCGCATTCGTAGGCTTGGTTCGGTAAAGGCACCTTCAAATAGGACTATAAGCAAAGAAGCAACAGAAGATAGAGAAGGATACTAACCGTCTCTTGTACTCCTTCCCTTTGCCTGAAAGGTACTTGGTGACGTACGTCCAGTCCCTTTCGAGCTGGGCGTGCGTATATATTCCAAAAATGCGAATTACTGGGAATCAAAATGAGGAACTATCTGATACGGCGGTGGCATCGATATACCTTGTCGCTCAGTCTTTATTGGAATGAGATGTCGAATATCAAATATTAAGGGAGCGGCACGTACCTCTTCCCCATATTCCTTGATGCAGTCAATTTGATACTATGGGGCATCAGCTAATCGTCAATATTGACTAGAAAGTATGTCATACCACGAGACGACTATCCCTGGTCATCTTTGCTTCATAGATCGGTATCTCTTTATCGGAACCCGCCAACCGCTTCTGGTTGTCATCTGAGAAGTGGCCATTTGACAGTTCCCTGCAATAAAATTAGTCTACGTATGTCTAACGTCAAGACTTATCTTACCTGATTTTCTTGAGATAAATCCCGAAGCGCCTCTTGTCAGCGCGTTGCGTGTTTCGTAGATCCTTACTCGCTCGACTTGAGATGATGACATGCCAGTCCCCAAGGCCTTCTGCGGAATCGAAGTACAAGGCTGCCTTCATTGGCTGGACGACAGGATAGGCGTGCGATTGGTGATCCAACGCTTCTCCAGTATCAGGAACTTTCTCAGTTTCACTTGCGGGGTTGGCGTTACCCAGGCTGGGCGTAGATTCCTCGGAGCGCTCGAGGTAAGACACCTTGAAATGAGGTACCAGCGTAGGCTTGCGAAGTGCATCCAGATAGTCCTGCGCACACTTAGTAAATAATCACCATTCAACTGGCAGTAGCGTACCATGAGGATATCTCGCAGATCGTTCAACAGCTGCATCTCGAGCTGAGTGACGTCTTCAGCAGACGTGGGTGGATCGACGTTGAGATGGGCGAACAACTTCGTGTCGAGCAAGAGTGTTTGGGTAGCAGCGCGCTTGTTCTTCTTCCAGTCACGTTGCTTAGTTCGTTTGGTAAAGGGGAGAGGATTTAAATCATCGTTGACGCCTTCGACGGTGGGGCTCTTGGGATCTAATGGGAGGTTCAGGTTGGCTAAGGCTTTCAGGACAGGCCTTATCATCTGAACTGAGCGATGGTGTTCGGCCAGACCAGACAAAGGGAGGTCGAGATGCCAGAAGTATTGTGATAACTTCTCCAGCAAGTCCGAGACAAGAGAATTTTCAAAGGCAGGGGCTGTGAGAGGAAACACGCCATCGATGTGTGCTTTCACTACGCTCGCCACTTTGCTGCTTATTCCTACCACCGCCACAGCGTGGGTTTTCTGAACTTTATACTCAAGAATGAGAACCCACCAGAATAGACAAACTCGAACAAGTTTTGTATCTCCATGAGACTCCTCAACAATAGCCCTTGGTTCACCGCCGGATTCATGAGATGGCCTTCGAGGACACAAAGGGCGTTCTCGAGGACAATCTCATCCTGCAAGAGCGCAGGATCGAGAAGTGTCGCATCTAAAGAGATGGTAAGCTGTTTGTTTTGTTTGCCTTTTTGTACAATGGGCATGATTGCGCGTTCTAGCTGGGGGTAAAAACTTGAGGTGAGTAGAGTGGTTTCAGTTGTTCTCTGTAGAGAGTCTGGTATTTATGGGGTATATGCGGCTTATCGTAGACAGTCCAGCACGCGGCACTTTGTTCATCAAAGGCAATTACTGAGCGATTCGCCCACCAGTACTCGTTCGCCTCGAGGATATAAGGTTTTCGAAGTTTGAACTTGGATATTCACTTCCTCTCCAAAAAGGCAGATGATTTGGCTCTAGCATCATGGTTTGCGCGACGAAATATCATACTTTCCTAACATATCTTCTGTTATTGAGACCAGTCGCGGAACCAGAGTAAATCAACTCAGGAATGTCGAAGTAGAGAAGAATAAAAGGGCAGACGCGTACTCGACGCGTCGATATGTCACGCACGGCGCTGTGTCATGTATCAGCACGTGATGTCACATCCTATGGCACCGGCCCGTGACAATGGTGACACCCACGTGGAGATGATGACCCGACTCCCTCGCAGGCTGTCGCTACCTCGCCTCCTCCTCGAAGACCTCCTTCCAACTGCTAGCTACTCCGGCTCACCCCTTTTTCACCTTCTAACACCATCGGTGAGCTACCACAATACCGCTCGAATACTTTTATCTGACCTAGAAGTAAACTTAGACATGCCCCCGGCGCATTACGACTTCTTGATCAAGGTAGGTTGCTACTCCTAGTATTACTTATAGAATATTAACATATTCTCAGCTCCTGCTTATCGGTGACTCAGGTGAGCTGCTACTGTGCTATCTAACTGACACTATAACTCACTATGTTACAGGTGTTGGAAAGTCATGTCTTTTGCTGCGCTTCTGCGACGATGCCTGGACACCGTCATTCATAACTACGATCGGTATTGACTTCAAGATTCGTACAATCGAATTAGACGGAAAGCGCATTAAGTTGCAAATTGTACGTGCAGATGTATCCTACATTCCCAGTCGACGAGTAGGAAGCTTACCGCATCATTATCGACATCGGCTGTTTAGTGGGACACTGCTGGTCAGGAACGATTTAGGACAATCACTACTGCCTACTACCGTGGTGCTATGGGTATACTTCTTGTATACGATGTGACAGATGAGCGTTCATTCAACAGTGCGTCGGTGTATCGCGTTTCCTGCCCAACCTACTTACCAATAGTATCGCCACAGACATCCGGACATGGCACGCGAACATCGAGCAGCATGCTTCAGAAGGCGTGAACAAGATCCTCATTGGTAACAAGTCCGACTGGACCGACAAGCGAGCAGTAACGGAGGAGCAGGGTAGAGAGCTTGCAGAGGAACTCGGCATTAGATTTATGGAAACTTCCGCAAAGATTAACGAGGGTGTCGAGGAGGCGTTCTTCACGTTGGCAAGGTGCGTTCTCATTGCATCCGTGGCTGCACTGCTATTATCAGCCACTTACTGCTGCCACACAACCCCGCAGAGACATCAAGACACGTTTGATCGACTCACAAGCCGACACAGCAGGCTCGGGCGCTGCAGGAGGTTCGGCGGCGACAGATTCGGTGAAGGTCAACCAGCCAGCGGCGCAGACCGCTGGAGGATGCTGCTAACGATCAAATGCTTCTGAACCTTGACTACATACGTACATATTGTCATTCCTCTTCTTGCCTGTAATGCATACTCCTCCCATGTTGTTTGTTCCTCTCCTACCCCGGTTGGCACCATGCATGTACACCAGCCCTAACGTATTATTCTATGAACACGAGTAAATTTCTTTTCAGCCCCAAGAGATGACGCAGGATACAGTTATCAGTGTATTACAAAGGGTTAGGCAGACCCGGCTGGAACAGTCCAATTCCAGTTTCCACCCCACCATCGTTTAATCCGCTCACCACCCCACTCCTCGTACTCTGCCTTGGTGACACCAACCGTTCGGAACTCTTCCGTCTGGGCAAAGTCTGCCATACCCTTCCAAGCATCGAGGAAAGGGTCTGCAGCCTTGGTGATCTTCAATGGCATATCTGGTGACAAAATCGGCCGCAGCGACGCATGCAACCTAGGTACAAGACCAGGAAGCTGAGATGGACCTCCTGTCACGAACACGCGCTGTTGACGAATTGACACGACATGTCACTACCCTGTGGATACTTGATGCACATCAAAACAACGTACCTTGACAAGTCTCCCCTTTTCCGCGTCAGAGAACCTCGACAGGATGGTCTGCAGCACCTCTCCAAGACCGGCAGAGTCCACTCCAGCCATACTAGGAGAGAACCACGCCTCACACACGCGCCATCTCTCGATATTCAGGTGAATTCGAGATTTTCCTGTGCAAGCGAGTAGGGGCATGTCAACATGGTATTCATAACTACAACGACATCCATGTCGATCGTTACTTACCCTCAACATCGCCCTCATCATATTGCGGTCGGAATGCCGATAGCAGTGCGGAGCGTTGAGATGTTAGTGATGCATGCGTGTGTTCCTCTGTAAAGCTGGGGTCGTGGGTCAAAAGCTTCTGTTCGACGGTCTGTAGGTTGAGCAGATCCTCTTCCTCGTCAGAGGAGTCGACGGTGTTACTCTACGCTGGTGGTCAGCCCTGAAGAGCTAAAACCTTGAGAGAAGTGAGTTCACTTGCAATTTTGCGGTAGATCGCCCAGTCAGCGTCATCGGCACCGAAAGTGTCCTCTACAGCGGTGTCAGTCAACACTGGCGCTTACCCTCATCGATGGCATTAGACTTACCACCACCATTCTTCCGCCTCTTCTTGGGAACCCGCTCGTCAGCAGCTAGGTTTGCAATGTTTTTCATCCTAGCTTGGGCTGCGGCACTCTTTCGATCCGTCAACGCAGCTTTCCTCCTCGCACGATCTTTGATCTTGTTTATCAGAGTCTACATCACACAAAGGTCAGCACCTTATTCCACAACACCTAGCTGTTAAGGCTTACATCGTGTTCTTTCCTGAGCTTAGCAGCCCACCCCTGCAAATCCTGAGATCGTTCGTCTTCTTCTCGTTTCTCTTCGGCCTCTCGTTCTTCGCGTTCGCGCTCCTTCTCCCTCCTAGCCCGCTCGCGAGCCTCCCATCCCGCTTTCATGAGTTTCTGCCTCTTTTTCTCTTTCAGTTGTTCCTCGTCAAGCTGTGCGGATATAAGCATGGAACTGATACGGAGCCCAAGTTCAGCACTTACATCGGCATCCGGTACATCCACAAGCGGGAATGAGGGTGGTTCCTCCTGATGATAAGATTTTTCAGTGGAAGTGTAGACGATTCAGCGCGTCACGAACCTCCATATCATCACCCTCGGCATCCTTCTTTCTCGACTTCCTCAAATCTACTTCAAGCTTCTTGATAGCAGCGTCCAGCGCCGCATCGCTATCAAAACCTTCTGACTTCAATGTCATCTACAAAGAGATCAGGAAGATATTCAAGAATGTACTGTAACAGCGCTCACAGCCCATTCTTTCTTATTTTCTTCATCCCTTTTCTCTCGCAGGTTCGTCAACGACTGCAAGTCCGTCTCCTTCTGCATAAGCTACACCCAAGACTATCAGTCTTTTATATCACGCGGCGGTCAATATAACAAAACTTACCTTCTCCAACCGAGCCTTGGCAGCGATCTCCTGCAACTTTTTACCCTGCTCTCTCCTTCGCTCCGCGATACGCGCAAGCTCCTCTTCCGTCTTTTCTTCTGTTGTTGGAGCGGCGAACGGAAATTGAACGATGATCTCGCGAGATTTGAGGTTGAGAGGATCTTTCATAGAGCGGATGAGTTCAGTATAGTCTGTCGCAAATTCGCATTTGTTTTGAAGAAGCCACTGCAAGTGAGGAAATAATGTCGGCAAATATTAGAATCGCTAGTAGCAAGATAGACGCACGCCGGTATGTGCAGTTGTGACACGAGTTGGGAATGTGGGATACTTCAACTGAATGAGTTTGAGCAAGTATTCATTGGCTTGAGTGGCACCCCATGGGATCCTACACTATGTTAAGTTCTCTGTAGACTACATAAGGATGTTTGTGCTCACCGCTTGGCATGGCTCATGAGACCTTTTCCATTTAGGATAGGTATTACCGAGGTTGAAGCCGCGTTGAACGAGACCGCTATGCCATCTGAGGTAAATGGTGAGGAAGCGGGAGGAAGGTTGTTGTGGTAGAAAGACATGATGGAGTCCACGCAGTATGTCAAAGATGGAGCTGAATAAAGCTCGAACACGAGCTCCGAAGTGACTGGAATCGAGAATGAGTCCCCATTTCAACATGGATTGTAAAAGAGCTGCATTACGTGATCTAGAGTGCAATGGAGAGCACAGTCGTTCAGTCATAATGAGCGGGTGTTCAATTGAAGGAGTGTCGATGCCAAGGTGTATGAAGGCATAGTCCAATGCGTTCTCCTATGTAGGCCCAAGACATCACTAGTTATTTCGCCGTTACTCTGCAGTCCAAGGCACAGCAACCCGAAGGGTATCAGACTCCATGAAGCCACTCACCAACGCATCAAAGTTCAACAAGACATCTCCTTCCCAAGGCGTACGTGCCTGCGACCTTGCTCCGCTCTCGACATCAATGGCATCTCCGAATAGTAGCAAAGGCTTGTTTGATTTTCGTTCACGAAATTTTGCTACTACATTCGTTGCAGAGAAAGGCTGGGCAGAGGTGGCGAATCCGAAACGCAGGTTTGTCGAGCCGTTGTCTATGACCAAAGGGGTATCCGTTCCTCGGAACTCGTCGTACGACTGGGGGATAAGGGGATTTGGAAGATAGCCAGGAGGTATTCGAACGATTTCTGGAACTAGTTCAGACATGTTCCGTATAAAGGAGGATAATTGGTGTTGAAGTGTAAGTTCAAGATTGCTCAGCACGTTCACCGAGCACTCATCAAGCGCTCACGACGCCACAACGTCAACACCTTCCTTTTTGCGTCTGGCCATGGTGGCAACGACTTGTGCTGGCATTTTCTCCAAGCTACTGTAACTTTATGCCCAAGTCTCTCGCTTTCAAGAACATCTGAGAGGCTGCTCGATCAAAGTCAGCAAGCCTGCAATGGGACTCGTTGAATTGGAATTAGCTTGAGTAAGTAAATGCTTCCATGTTGCCAGTACGCTTGAGGGCTTGGAAGTCCACGAGCTGATGACCAGGTTACTCACACTAGTTTATGATTCAGGTGATGCTGGATACCAATCGCCGTGGATGTAGATGGCAACCAGACAAATCTTGGAGTGGACAAGGTTAGAAGTTTGCTCGAGTCGAATGCTCGCACTCGGACCCAGGTGTAGTAGTAATTGGTCCGATTAGCCTTGTCAGAGGGACTAAGCCCCTTGCGCGGTGGCATTTGGATTCTGGAATGCCACACTTATCGATGGTGTAACCTGTGACATCTCAACCTGAAGCCAAGACGCGTCAAGTGACCAGAGCAAAGTTGCACATGTTTTTGTTATGTCAAGAACTTGCCAAAACGGGACCAACACCTTTGTGCGGGGTACAGATAACGTAGGAACCAACACAACACCTCCAGGTTCGTCAAAAGTGCGTGAAACGGGTAAAGATAAACTCATTGAGCGACCTTCTATCTGCACAGTATTATATGGTTTGTTAGGCGAATATTGAACGGAGGTGGACAGAAACGGGCTACCTTGATGTCGTATCGCAGTCCGGGTGCAGTTTTTACGGGTTTTGGTGCCGTACAAGTGGCACACGAGGCGTTCGAGGCCTCCAACCCGCGTTAGAACATGACCGTCAGCATCAAGTGAACATCTTCCGGCGGAATGCAACCTCAAAATGCCAATAGACTTGGGTTCGAGCGGAGACGCAATTTGGAACTCCCTCATTCGAAAGCCAATCTCTCGGTGCTGCAAGTTGAAATGAATTTGTCGTCTACTCAACGCCGACGATTCACATCCGCACAAAGGACCACCATCTGAAGGCGTGCTGATGGCAATTTCCTCGTCAAACAAGCGAGTATACTTAGTGAGTTTTCGAATTGTATCCGTCTCAAACACATTTCCAGAAGAAATGACCAAACTTCGTTTAAGAAACCAATGTGCGTTCACGGGATGTCGATTATCGCCTCAGGACAACGCAAACGTTACGCTCCTAAAAACGCTGAAGCCAGCAGGTTTGAATGCAGAAGATGACGATCACTCCATCTCGTCTGATGAGACCTCCTAGCCTTGGAACTTAGCTCGGAGAACCACCCCCAGAATGAGCTCAGCATGATAATCTAGTAACCGTAATGGTCGTGTATACACGCCACTCGTGAGTATATAAGGAAGTCTGGCTCTTTGACATCTGATCAGCTGCGAGAGGTCAGCATCTGCCCACCCTTCCCACATTTTCCTCCACTTCCCATCCTCCCAACATGTCTGGAACTGAATACGATATCATCATCGCCGGAGGTGCGTCGCCACCCCCTCTTTCTGTACTCTGCTCCAACTCTGACCATCTTCCTTTACAGGTGGAACTGCTGCCTGCGTTATCGCAGGTCGTCTCTCGGATGCCGATCCCAAACTCAAAATCCTCATCGTAGAGGCTGGTCCTCACATCCAAGATGACCTCGCGCACACTCAGCCTGCTCGTTATCTGACCCACCTGGTTCCTTCGAGTACCACTGCCACCTTCATGGTAGCAAACCCAGAGGAGGAGCTCGCTGGTCGTCAGACAGTCGTTCCCCATGGTCATTGTGTAGGAGGCGGGTCAGGCATCAATTGTGAGTGGCGTCGCCCATATCAATCCTATAGCCCTCGTAGTGATTCGATTTTACACAGTTATGATGTACACCCGTGCCTCTCCTTCCGACTACGACGAGTGGGAGAAGGAGTTCAAGAATCCTGGCTGGGGTGCGAAGGATATCATTCCTCTATTGAAGAAGGCACGTCACTCTACCTTTGACATGATCCAAACTCTATTTTGACGTCGTCTGCGTAGACGGAGACATACCAGATTGCCCCTGGCAAGGACAGCCACGGATACAGCGGACCGTTGAAAGTCTCTTACGGTGGCGCATTCACTGGTGTTGGAAGGGAGTACTTGGAGGTTGCCAAGAAGTACGATCCTTCCCGAGGGTTCACCGAAGATCCCAACGATCTCGGTGAGGTCAATGTATTCGGCGTATGTCCCTTCAAAATAGCCTTGATCGAAACCATGTGCTGATTTTCGTTCTGTATTAAAGCGCTGGCAGAAGTGGATCAGCGAGGACGGTAAGAGGTCCGACGCTGCTCACCACTACCTGTACAACAAGAAACGCGAAAATGTCACAATTATTACTGGACACCTCGTTAAGCGGGTTATCTTCGAGTGAGTGGTTTGCAAGCTCATAGCGGCTGTCGACGCGTGATTGCTGACTGTGTACTCAGAAACAAGAAAGCCGTTGGTGTCGAGTACGTCCCCAACCCTCGTATCAAGACAAACACTTCCGCTTTGGAGGTCAAGGTTGCCCAGGGCAAGCAAGTGGTCGTCTCTTCCAACTCTTTCGGGTCGCCTGCTATTCTCGAGCGCTCTGGTATCGGTGCTAAGAAGGTCCTCGAGAAGAGTGGCATTGAACAGATTGTCGACCTTCCGGGCGTCGGTGAGAACTATCAAGGTATGAATACTGTGATTTAGTTCATGTTCACAACGGAAACTGATGACTCGCCTGCAGACCATCAGGTCTCGTTCATCGTCTACCACGCTAGTGAGCAGGCGGAAACCATCGACTACATTGTCAGGAACAAACAACCAGAGTTCACGACCTATGATGATGAGTGGAAGAAGACTGGCAAAGGCTTGATGGCTTCAAAGTGAGTGTCCTTTATGATTTCTACGGATCTACTGCTCACCACTACAACAGTGCGCTCGACGCCGGTATCAAGCTGCGCTTCACCCCTGATGAGCTAAAGGCCATTGGACCCAACTTTACTAAGAAGTGGGATGCTTACTACGCTTCCCGCAAGGACAGCCCTGTCATCTGGACGGGTCCTGTCTCCATGTGCGTACTCTTTACGGATGCTGTTTTGCGTCCTCCGCTGAAACCGGAATTCCTTCACAAGGCTTGTCGGTGACATCGAGAACACCCCGCTACGCAAATACTTCAGCATGTGCTACTTCCTTGAGCACCCCTCCTCCCGCGGTTTCGTGCACATCCGTTCAGCTGACGCTACTGTCGCTCCTGAGTTCGAGACTGGGTACCTTAAGCAAAAAGACGACTTGGAGTTGCTCAAGTACATGTACAAGCGCTCTCGTGAGTTTGCTCGTCGCATGCCGTGCTACCGTGGGGAGTTCCTGGACAGTCACCCTGAGTTCTCAAAGTCGAGTCCGGCGTTTGCTAAGGCTGACAATCAGCCCGTGCCCATTGATGCGCCTGATCTCGTGTACAGCGAGGAAGACGAGAAGGCTGTGGATACGTTTGCACGCAAGGCTGTGGCGACTGCCTGGCACTCGGTAAGCCTTCGCATTTGAGCTCGCGGTTCAAGTTTAGTGAACTGAACGTTCTGCCTCAGCTGGGTACATGCTCTATGAAGCCTCGTGAGGCCGGCGGCGTTGTCGACTCCAAATTGAACGTTTACGGCGTGCAGGGTCTGAAAGTCGCGGATCTTTCCATCCCTCCGTCCAACGTTGCCGCTGTAAGTTTTCTTTTCATCTTCTCTATTGACGCTTTGGCTACAACCAGCATGCTCACGCTTTGTTACGCAGAACACATACTCGACAGCTTTGGTCATTGGTGAGAAGGCAGCTGTCATCATCGCTCAGGAGCTCGGCATTTCTGGTGTTTGAACATTGTACAATTACTTGTTGGATGGGTTTATCGGTCTTTGAGGGATTGTTGTAAAGTAGGAATTATGTGGAATATCATTGCATCATCTGTACACCTTGTTTGGAGCCCGCGTCTCTAGAGGTATTGTCAGCATTCGCACACCATTGCGCTATGTTCAGGCGCATAGATAGCAACAACATTGTAAACCCCGATCAGAAAGTTTACTTGAGATTTTGCTTGTAGTACATAGCTTCCAACTTCTGCCGCATAGCACTGTCAGAATTGTCTGCTACGGAAATGAATACAGCGGTTGTCACTGGCGACAAACGCATTGTACTTGCATCGGAAATGAGAAAAATTCAGCGTGTGGAAGGATGTTGTTGGCAAAACATGCCAATCGATTTGCTTTGAGGTGAGGATCACAACGTCAGATGATACATGGAGAATTTATCACCGACGGGAATCGAACCAGCGTACGGTGCGCATCAGCCAACACGTTGCCAACACTGGCATCACGGGCGCAGGCAAAAATGAATCATTAATTCTAGACCACAGCGGCCACGGTCTACCGCTGGGGTTGACGGTAGCGCTTTGTCCCAAACGACCACCAGCAAAATGCATTGGTTTGGTGAACCTTGCAGTGCTTGACTGTCAAAAGCCATGATAACTTGGAATGTTATTCAAGGTAAACTTGTTCTAGTTCAGACAGAACTTATGACGGTTTTATGACAGCCGAGACTCCCTCGCGACATATATTTAGGACTGTATTAGCAGGAAAACCAGGGCAAAATGATACGCGAAGGAGAACGCTGGCAAATGCGAGGTTTCGGTGACATACGGTCAAAAGGGGAACAGCATGTACGTGGCATTCAATTGAGTCGGAAGCGGACTGTTTTAACAAAGCAATTTGATGGATCCAGCCTCGTGAGAGCCAGCGAGACTACGACTTGCCTATACCAATCTCGTCGCCGACCATCAACGTAGTGGGTTGTGGCAAAGGTGGCCCCCAATAATAATGTATGTGGTCTTGCGCCCGTTCTTACAGCGGCCTTTTATTCAGGGGTAACCAAACACTTGAACGGCACCTACCGTCTTCAGATCCCAATGACCGGGTATCCCAAGGGTCATTTTGAACCCCGCATGCACATTTCATGATGTGCGCTGGCTCGAGACAATTTCCAGAGAAGAGGGTGCAAATATCCTTGCTTCAGCATTCTTGTCCGGGAGTGAGTCATCAACGTCAATTGAAGGCGTGAATCCCTGCTAATGAAGCGATTGAAGGCTCTATTGACGATCCTATGGTAGATCTTATTGTGCATAGGGGAACTTCCTTTTTGTGGGTTGCCGTGAAGCTTACGCGATGGGTTCCGTATGTTTGGGTTTTGTATCCTCGACATGGACCCGCCACACGGTTTTCAGGGGACGCCCAACACCGCCCCGAGGGCATTAGCATCCAGCTGAGATCTTCTAGCCAACTCAATAGAAGTTTAATCGCCCAGCATCTAATTCTATACTCAGCCCACGAATAACAGTTACCTGACAACTGTCATCCCTGGGTCCTCTGGGTCCACCTGAAGAATTGAGTTGAAAACAAGGACTGTTTCTTGCTCCCCTCCATCAAGTTCAAATACGTGATAGAGCTTCGTACATCAGTCGCAGAGCAGAATACTCACCGACGCTTCCAGCTCCGCACCCGACAGACAACTTCACAAGTTCGGATCGGGTGGAGGCCGGTGACAGCTAAGCGATTGAAGCATATAAAGAAAGCGGCCTCACGTCTCGAGCTCCGTAGACGTTCACTGGTGCACGCAGTCACTATGGGCAACCCCGCAGAAATCGCGTTCGTGAGATTTTGTGTAGTCTTCCCTTGCGCGCTGACGATGGCCTCCGCAGGTTTGGCCCCGGTCTACTGGGGGTGATGCTCAACATCCTTTTATATGGTATTATGATGACTCAATGCTTTTTCTATTATTCTCGATATCCTGGGTAAGTGTACACCTTTACTCGAAGATTTATAGCTGACTTTTGGCCACAGCGACAAGCCGTGGATCAAGGGACTAGTAAGTCTTTTGATTTAGTACTCACTCCCGTAGGAACCTTCTCACTCAAATTGCCTCCTGCAGGTCACCGTGCTCCTGTGCATTGACACGGTCAATTCCATGTTCGATATTTGGTGGATCTACGACACGTTGATCCTTAAGTTTGGTGAGTCTGAATAATTCTGTGGCGCATTCCCCAGTGACTAACGTTGAATCAACGGATACTAGGTGACTTCCAAGCTCTCGAGACTGCATCCTGGCGTAAGTGGTTCGACGTCGAATATTCGAATATGTGCTCACTCTACCCTCCGCAGTATTTTGCACCGGTACGTCCTGTCCGAATAACAATAAAACGCCCGGAGTTGAATTTTAGTCGAATTTTGGTAGATCCTGCAATTGTGGTGCGTCGGCTGTCTTAGTTTCTGGGCCAAGGATACCTTGCCTGACGCCTCCAGCGAGTAGGGTGTGACTGCCACGATCGTACAGCTTTTCTTCGCTTGGAGGGTAAAGGCGCTCACAAACAACATGTGGATGGTTAGTATCATTGTAGTCACGGCAATGGCCTCAATCTGTAAGTTGCTTGGTTCACTCGGCAGGTGTCGAAGTCTTATCGGTACTTTTTCAGTTGGCGGCTTGGGCACTTCGATTGCTATCCACATGATTCCGCGATGGGATGAGTTCCACAAATTCCAGGTGGTCGTCATTGTGTGGCTCATCTGCGCCGCCGTGTGCGATATTCTGATCACTGTTTCTTTAACATGGCATCTGGTAGGTGGTATCCACTGCCCTTGTTTCTGTGTCTAAATTCATATCCTTTGACAGCGGAGACACAGGACCGGTTTTGCAGGTACCGACGATCTCCTAAACAGGATCATTAGGCGTGCGTCGTCTCTACTTTCCACACATTCATCGTCTTACATTTAGTGTCTAGTCACCGTCCAAAATGGTCTGATTACTGCTGTTTGGGCGAGCACGGATCTTGTCGCATACCTCGCAACTGTACGTCTACTTCACCATTTTATTTACTCGTGACTCATTATTGCCCTACTCTAGACCAGCGGACTGTGGGCGTTTTCGTTTGATTTATCTCGTCCTGTCATCTGACAGAATACATACCTGACAGGCATCTCGCGTTCAATGTACCTTTGGCCAAGCTCTACACCAACTCCCTCATGTCAAGTCTTAACTCCCGCGCCGGTCTGAAGTACTCGACGAGCGGTGGGACGGAAAAAAGTCAAGTCGAGGGCGATACTAGGAGAGTGAGTGGTCATCATTGGTGTAATTGTTATTCTAGGGCTAACGTGATGTGTCTTAGCATAACGTTGTCAACATCACGGCATCAACCACAAGGCCAGAGGTATGTCGTCGCTCATAACTTGGATCTCAGAAGCACTTACTCAATATTCCGCGCAAAGGTTTTCATTCACGTCGAGTCCCATGAGATGGTCGATGTCGACGTGAACCGCAAGGGCGATCTCGAGTGGTCACAGGACTCAACGAGCCACCGATCTTCAGACATAAAACATGCTGTATAGATTTGGCTCTTTTGTTGCCTACGTCGTCCACCCCTTCGAGTCCGAGGTCGCTTGTGTGGTTTATTATCCTTACCGATGTACCTAGCTTACCTATTTAGACCTTCTTTTGAAATATAATCTGCCAAGTGGATGAGTCTCCTAGATGGTGACTTTCTACGACCGCTCGTTTGTATGCTTTACAGGTTGGTCGACTGAAAGCCTCAGTAACTATCGAGATGACGAAGCTAAGACGCTCTCAGTGATCGGCAAGACAACCTCGGGTATGCTTACCTCTATTCGAAGCAATCTATTATAGTATTGCACTGCAACCTGAGTGAACAGCCTCGAGTCGAAGCTTTCACTTTTATGAGGGTACTAATGCCGAAAGTGTTCATAAGTAACAAATCTCTATAGCTAGCTAGTGTCAAAGAGCTGAAATACGTTTCGCTAGAAAAATCTTCTATGCACACCTGAAATCAAACCGAGAGAAGACTGTTTGCGATAATCGAGACCGGGTTTCGCGTGCTGACATACTCATTGATTAGACGCCAAAACGCCACAATTGCTCAACGCTCCCTTTCTCGGACACCGTAAAAGTAGATTACTGACCGTTATTAGCAAACACGGAGGTCCAAGTAGGGCCCAGTGGACTGTCGCTGATATACTTTGTCAAATACCAGAGGATGCTGCAAAGGAAGCCGAGGTCGCACTCACTTATTTCGTGAAGCACGCATCGGAGCCGTGCAAGGGTTCCTCCGTCGGGCGTGCAGGGACGCAACACTGATTTTGGGAGACTTCGGCAGATGCGACAAGAGACAAAGCTTCTGGGTTGCCCAATTTTCTGCTGTTCTGATTTACGTCTGATGATAGGGCCCTTTCTTCATGGCGGTCTGAAAAAGGGTCCAAGCGGTTGCTTTATCAAACGCGTAATATCAGAGTCATCATCCAGATTCACTGCTATCATGTTGTTTATGAATGCGATAGGTTGGATACTAACTATTTCTTGTGTTCTTGTGAGTACTTACAACGATCGCAAGGTCTACTCCCTTTTGGAGTTCATAACAAAATGCACGGCCGAGAGTCGCACAACGGCTCTAAAGTATGCCATTAGCGTACACTATATCGATTAGAGGTCGTCATCAGCAAGCAGACAACAGTATTATAATCGTGGAGGGCGTACCTATGGCTCCCGGCAGTTTCTTTGCATTGCCGATACTGTGGTGTGAGTGGAGTAGAAATTGGCAGAAAAAGACCAACGTTAACAAACCCTGGACACGTGTTGGTAGAGGGTAACCGGAGAATTCCCGAACCATACTCCAGCCTCAAAGGCCATATTTTAAACGAGAGAACATGTGCGTACTCGGGATGATAGCGTAAGGCAGCTATTCGAGACAAGTTGGGGAAATTGGGAGGTGCAGCATTGAGTTGAAACGACTGCTCGAAAGAGAAGTGGCCCGACGGCGGAGCTGAAATATGAGACGCCGAGTGATGGTCAATTTCAGGTCTTGATTTCGAAGCTCACGTGGGGACCAGTCGTACCTTCTCCCAACGGGTTTGTGTCGCAACCAAGGAAATATTCTCTGGATAACTTTTTTACTAACGCGAGGCTGATTACGTATCTCGCAATCTGTTGTCTGCGCGCTAGAGTTCAGAATCCAAACGGTGATGTTTTTCAATGTCGCGGTCCCTTCCCGCATGATCACTGACAAAATCTTTATTTCAGGCGGGCTTGATGAAAGCTTGAAAACCAACTAGTCACTGATTAGACCATCTTGACACGCGTATGTTCATGCCGCTCCCAACTTCCTGGCTGGATCATATTCTTAGGCCTTTCGGTGATGCAGTTCAAGATCAGTCCAATATGCCGTATCTAACAGCCCTCATCGTCCTGCGCACGTTATCGCGTATATAACAAAGGGAGCAGAACTTGTTGATGCCCCCATTACCTGCAAGGCTGATCTTCCATCTCCTGTCGACTGTTCACCTTGCCATCTTCCGGCATGTCTGCCCAACCAGAGTTCGACGTCATCTTCGCTGGAGGTCACCAACCAATACTACGCCTGCGTTCAAATAAATGTGCTAATCTGTAGCTTCTACAGGAGGAACTTCTGCCTGCCTGATCGCAGGTCGTCTTGCAGATGCTGACCCCAATCTCAAAATCCTCATCGTCGAAGCTGGCCCTCATACCGAGAATGACCTCGCACATACCCAGCCGGCCAGGTACCTCAACCACATTAGTCCCACTACTACCACAGCGACCTTCATGGTCGCTAACCCGGAGGTAGAACTCGCTGGTCGTCAGACTATCGTCCCCGTTGGCTCATGTTTGGGTGGTAGTTCGAGTATGAACTGTGAGCAATGCTTTCCTCATCAGTCTGCTATGATTCTTACCGTGTGCCATGTGTAGTCATGATGTATACCCGTGCAGTGGCTTCTGACTTTGACGAGTGGGAGGAGCAGTACAAGAATCCTGGCTGGGGGTCAAAGGACATCATCCCTCTTCTAAAGAAGGTGCGTAGCTGTTCTTGACGGAGTAATCATCTAGTTCTAACATCTGCATAGACTGAAAACTATCAAGTTGCTCCTGGAAAGGACTCCGTACATGGCTACAACGGCCGTCTGAAGGTTTCATATGCTGGTGTATTCACCAACATTGGCAAAGACTTCCTGGCAGTAGGAGAGAAGTACGATCCCTCGCGAGGAATCTCAGACGACCCCAATGACCTCTTCAACGTCAACGTTCACGGCGTATGTTGTCCCATCATCTCTACGTGAGACCGGTCTTAAGGTCTAACGCTCACCCTTTCTATTGGCAGCGATGGCAAAAGTGGATTAGCGAGGATGGCAAACGGTCTGACGTCGTGCACCACTTTATCTATGACAAGAAGCGCGATAACATCACCATTGTAGTTGGACACCTCATCAAGCGCGTCATCTTCGAGTGAGTATATCAAGTACGCCAAGTAAGCAGAGAGCTAACAACGAGCGTAGAGGAAAGCGTGCCGTTGGCGTTGAGTACGTCCAAAACCCGCGTTTCCACCCAACAGCTTCGTCTTCAGAGGTGACGACCGCTCGTGCCAAACGTCTCGTCGTTGTTTCTGCCGGAGCATTTGGCTCGCCCACCATCCTTGAGCGCTCTGGCATCGGAGCAAAGAAAGTCTTGGAAAAATACGGTATCGAGCAGGTCGTCGATCTTCCAGGGGTTGGCGAAAACTATCAAGGTACGTCAGTGACGACATTATCGATGAGGTTCTCTTATAAAGATGCGCATACTCGTGTGGTATGTGTGTAGATCATCAAGTCATCTTTGCTCCTTACCTCGCCAGCGAGGAGTCCGACACTATCGATGCTATCGTCCGAAATGAACAACCTGCTTTCGACAACCACTCCGATGAATGGAAAAAGACTGGCAAGGGTTTGATGGCATCGAAGTACGTCTGTGATCCCGGTTTTGAGAGATCTCTGCAGGTATTGAATACTTGAATCAGTGCCCTCGACGCTGGAGTGAAGCTTCGTTTCACAGACGAGGAGCTCAAAACTATCGGGCCTGAGTTCACGAAGAAATGGCACTCTTACTACGCCTCGAGGAACGACAGCCCTGCGATGTGGATTGGAACGGTCTCCATGTGCGTACACTCCGTCGATCGCGTTGGCAGAGTGTCTACATCTAACACTACCCTCGTAGGTTTGTCGGTGACCCCTCCACCACTCCCTCCCGCAAATACTTCAGCATCGGCTACTATGTCCAGCATCCTTCTTCCTTAGGCTTTGTTCACATTCGTTCGGGCACAGACCCAACTGTACCTCCTGAGTTCGAAACTGGCTACCTCAAGCAGAAGGACGACCTCGAATTGCTTAAGTTTGGCTATAAGCGCGCTCGTGAGTACGCTCGTCGCATGCCCGCCTACCGAGGCGAGTATGTACCAAACCACCCCAAGTTCGCCAGCGACTCGGCGTCGGCCAAAGGAGAGATTCAACCCGTTGCTATTGATGCCCCCGACATTGCATACACTGAAGAGGACGAGAAGGCGATTGAGGAATATACCCGCAAAGCTGGTACGCCGTAATTTCCGTGTTGCTAAAAACAAACGTAGGCGAATTGTGCTAACCATCCTCGGTGTAGTTGGTACGGCCTGGCATTCGGTAAGTTTCTATCGGAAGCTTAAATTTCTTGAACGCGGGTGCTGAACAGCTCCTTGTTCAGCTTGGAACATGCGCCATGAAGCCTCGTGAAGAAGGAGGCGTCGTCGATTCGAAACTCAATGTATATGGCGTCGAGAACCTCAAGGTAGCGGACTTGTCAATCCCTCCGTCGAACGTCGCAGCAGTAAGTACCCTTTCAGCATGTTGCGATTATGACGGAGAACAGAGCGATAACGCGTGGTTTAGAATACCTACTCGACAACTTTGGGTGTCGCTGAAAAAGCGGCGGTCATTATAGCTGCTGAGCTCGGTATCACAGGTGTCTGATTGCTGTTCGGATGAAAATAAAACAATGTAAGTACTAGAGAATAGGTCTGGACAATGTATCGAGCCGGATATCTGGAATTTGGAAATGTAATTGTTGTTCTTGATTTCCGCAACGGACGGATGGATCCAGTCCGGAGATGGACAACACCGTTCAATATTTCCTTATGAGAGAGAGGGAGAGAGAGGAATGTGCTGTGCAGGTTTCCGTCGACATTCCTGAGCCGCCTTTTATTTTCGCGGAAACTGACAAACTTTGACGCTGGCGCAATGAACTAGCTTGGAATTAGTAAGACGAGGAACGAAGACGTCAGATTCTCTCACGAGAAAAATTGTACTGTACTTACTGTAGTTAGAAAAAAACCTTTGAAAATGCTAGAATATTCCGAAGGTGAAACTCCGCACTATTATGGCGGTAGATAGAGGGCCCATAGATTATCCGTTCCTCGCAGCGGCTGTTTTGATGCGCAGGGGCGGTTGATACGCGAAGACACTCACGTTGCTCGCGGCGGGATTGACGTGGCACTTGCATGAATCAAACTGGTTAGTTTGTAGGGTTCGTATGTCTACGACGTCTAAGATCTACGGGAGCGTACAGGACGAGCGACGCATTTACGGCGCAAGCTCTAGCCTGAGGTACGAGGAGGTTGATTTACGAGGCTACCGTGATCTTGGCTTCTGGTGAGTGCGGGATGTCGAGACCAACGTCTACTTTTACCACCCAGGAGACACTATTTTGCAGAATAATGCAGGGACAGCACGTTCTCCCTTAACTTA
Source organism: Irpex rosettiformis (assembly GCA_022160335.1). Classification (NCBI taxonomy): domain Eukaryota; kingdom Fungi; phylum Basidiomycota; class Agaricomycetes; order Polyporales; family Irpicaceae; genus Irpex; species Irpex rosettiformis. The sequence goes on along the minus strand of MU274909.1, from coordinate 349,343 downwards.
CTAGCCTGACGGTGCCCCTAAAGCCCAGCCTCGTGACATAGCAATTAGGGTCGAGACGGTCGAGGTGAAACTTTTGACATATATGTCTAGGATTTTCGTGCCTGTTAGCGCGATGAAAGTCATCCTGTTGAATTTGATTGTGAGTAACCAATTCTGTGCGATCGCAGTTGAATATTTTGAATGCTGTCTACTTATTCCACGTTAATCTCGAGTTTTTTTTTTTCTTTTCGGAAAGCTGAGATAATATGTTGTCGAGTTTATCGGCGATCCGACAACAAAACTACTGGCAATAGGACCCGACACCCGAGGAAACCCTCGACTTTAGCTTTTCCAAAATCAGCGGCCCAATCGAGTCTATGGTCTCACCGTCCTTGCTTCTTTTTTTCGCTAGCTTGATCAATCATGCAGTTCCGCCCTGTCTTCAAATTCGAAAAAAGCCAGCCAGTAGAAGCCACTTAGTCGCATGACGACTACGAATATCTGAGACATTTCATAGAAAATAACGCTGTCTCAACAACCTCCCACTCCAGTGGTCCATCGCTCACACTCATCCCAAGACTACGACGTGTGAGCTCTGCGGTCCTCTGTCCATCCGCTGGCCCCAGTAAGCCTACCACAACCCAACAACGTGACACAGTCATTCCGGTCAAAGTTATTATTCGGGATCAGGTGAAGACCGCTGGAGACCAGGAGTTTGGGCTATAGAACAGAGAACGAGGATTATTGGCACACGTGGAAAGGATGGGTAATCCCGCAAGTGTTGCGTGAGTGCTCTTCAGGCTACGCCGTGCTTTCTGTAGCTGACCACTCAGACCCAACACCCAGTCACGGCCCAGGCCTGATTGGGACATTCATCAATATCTTCCTGTACGGGATCATGGTGACCCAGTGCTTCATGTACTTCTCTCGATATCAATCGTGAGTGTCTCGCGATACGTTCACGGGTACAGGCTTAACTCAGACAAATAGCGATCGAATGTGGATGAAAGTATTGGTACGTCATTCTCGATTGTCCCATTGATAAGCCTGCTCATAAACCGTTCCAGGTGTCCGTGCTCCTCGTTACCGACACCCTGAACTGTGTTTTCGATATATGGTGGATTTACGATGCTCTAATTAAACATTTCGGTCCGCCCGCCGTCACCCTTTCCTGTATCTGCAGACTTACACATGTCTTTTAGCTGATGAAACTGCCTTGATAAATTCGAACTGGGGTGAGTACAGTATCCTTTCTTTTTTACTTTGGAACTCAATCTCACGCAGCTTCACCTCGCAGTGTTCTCAACCAGTACGTTGAAGTCAATGAGTTTATGGGTTTGATGACTAATTATCTGCGGAATGTGCAGGCCCCGCTATAGTGGTACGTTAGATACGCTCTGTCTCAACCGTCCATTTGGCCTAACACGAAACTTTTTAGGGCGTAGTTGCTACTATAGTACAGCTCTTCTTTGCTTGGAGAGTAAAAGTACTTACTAACAACTGGGCCGCGGTTACACTCATCATTGTCACGGCCTTGGCTTCCGTCGGTAGGTCCTTACAACTGCAAGAGCAGAACGAACTGCTTAATTTGTCCATTGTCCGCACTTGTAGTTGGTGGCGTGGGTTCCGCTATCTACATCCACTACATCCCGGCGTTCGCAGAATTCCAGAGGTTCCGAGCCATTGTCATTGTCTGGCTTATTTCTGCCGTCATCTGTGACTGTACCGTCACCGCTGCTTTGACATGGCACTTGGTACGCACCTCCTGCTCTTGCTTTTTTTCGACTTTCTCTTAATGTCCACCTGCGAGTAGCGAAAACACAAGACCGGTTTCTCCAATACGGACGATATCCTGAATAGAATAATTAGGCGTAAGCCCAGTTCTATATTCGACAACGCGGAGTGGTTTTCACTGACCCTCTCTAGTCACCGTGCAAAATGGTCTACTTACTGCTGTCTGGGCGATGATCGATCTCATCACTTTCCTTGCTACGGTACGTCTCCCATTGAGCCTCACTCCGTCCCATTCCTGATTGCATTCCCTCAGCCAACAGGATTGTAAGCACCCCGTTTCCACCCCCCCACGAGAAAACCTAACGAACCAACGTATATAGGCACCTACTATTCAACATCCCTTTAGCAAAGCTCTATACTAACTCCCTGATGTCGAGTTTGAACTCCCGCACTGGCTGGAGATACCAGTCGACTGAAACCGATAGAAAGAGTCAGAATATTGAGTTGGGTTCTAGAAGGGTATGTCCATCCTCCCATTCGTTCTTGTTTCGCTTGCACCACCTGACATTCGCTCATTCTAGCCTGATCTCCTCAATCTATCGACCGTTACTCGACCAGAGGTACGACTTTTCTGTCCAATTTACCATCCTACTCACACGTGCTTACCGATGCCTTCGCCCTGTAGGTCTTCATCTCTGTCGAGTCTCACCAAATGGTCGATGTGAATGACTCGGACAAGGCCGACATCGAATGGTCGCAAACGTCCAGCAACCACGCTCCTTCGGTGAAACAACCCGTCGAGGCTATGTAGATTGTTATGTTCTTATGCTTTCAGAGGGGGTATTTTAGATTTTTTACGCACGTGCATTTTTACTTTCATTCAATTGCACATCATGTTGGATTTCATGATCAACTATTGTTTATTTTACTGGCTTTGCTTTTTGCCACGATGTAATGTAACAAGAGGATATTCACCGTGGGCGGTGACATTTCTCTGTCCATTCGTTCCCCCCCTACTTTGTCCCGTTAACGAGATTGTGATGTCGATCTACACGAACTGTCCTCAAGTACACAACGTTTTTCTTCTGATGCAGGTCGGACCGGTTCAGATGATATGTACAGCCATTGAGCAATACGTATGTAAATGCTCAGTATGGCATTTACGGGAGTATAAAAACATCCGGTCAGACTCGTGTATGCTTGTGGTATCGCTCTCACCCGGTAGACTCAATTGGGCATCTCGAGCTCCCCCGGCGTACAGTTAGGCGAACGAATATCCCACAGCATTATTGGCACACTCAGCCTGAGCATAAGCCGTTTCTAGTTGTAGGTTCCATGTATGTCTTAGTCTAATTCGGTTAACATTGACTGATCATCCTGATCTTCACTGGAACTCCTGTACTCCTGGAGTTGGCCCGCGGCCAATATAAACCGGGGTAAGTTCGTTCATGCTCGTCAGTTGCGTTTAGGGGACATAAAAATACAACGAACAACATCGATTGCGCGTAAGAAAATGATAGTTGTCACGTCGCCGTATATTATCCGGTCGTCTCGGCCACGCATTGTTCGTAGAACAACGACTTCGAGAAGTCACCCAGGAGACGCTACAACATAGTGACAGCAAGGTGAGAATCACTGAAATAGGTAGTCAATGAGTCTAGATACAACGGTCACGTTGACACTATTGCCTATCAATTTATATCGAGTTTTATTCGAGATAGTGGCTGGCCATGTGAACGACGTCTGTGACGGCGATTTTGACGACCCATCTGGCTCAACGAAGCTGAAGAGGCGAAGCAACTCGTCGGGGGAGAAATATCGTAACCTGAGAGGATCTAGGAGACGCACAGCATCACGGTCACCGTTTCGTTGCGCTGAGAGGAACTTAACAAAAGTAGTTGTTGTCTTCACCGGAAATATTAGCGAGGGGAGGGGTAGAGAGAAGAATCAGAAAAAATACGCACGTCCTGTTTTTCGTTCATTTGTAACACGGAACCTGCTCGTTCTGCGAGCTTTGTGTACCCTTTACAGACCTCAAATCAGACGATTGTTCAGAAGCGGACAAGTGCTCTCACCTCGAGTGAAACAGCATGTTCTTCTTGAGGATGGAAGGACAATATCGAATAATCGGCCCCACTTCTCGAGCACTCGGTCTGATATCTTGTATTCTTCAAAAGAAGTATTTGGGTCAGTGTAGCATTGTATATTGTCTATGGAGGCTTCAGGGTTGTCATCATCTTCCGTTCGTGGATCAACCCAATCCACTCCTGAGCCAGGTATATGTCGCAGTACAGATCCTTCTTCGTGGCCCAAGAAAGACAGCGGTTTCTTCTTAGCGAGTAGATAGTAGCGCAGCCTTGAATTTGGAATACCAAATTGTAGAGGTGTGAGAAGAAACTCTGCGGTGGTGTAATCCAGAGAATCCAAGAGGTGTAGCACTCTCTGTCTCGTACTCGACGTCTGCAATGGAGCGTGATCAGTACAAAGGCAATTAGACACATTTATTGTGAGCAGCAAACCTCAAAACCAGCTACATTCTCCACCAGTAGGTATTTCGGCTCATGACCTACTTCAACGAGGTCAGGAAGGACTTTTTCTATGAGGTGGATGAACGACTTCGCGCGAGGGTCTTCCGACCCTTTGGCCAGGGGGTTGAGAACTGTATAGGGCTGACAAGAAGGAGAGAGCAACCACGCGTTGGCTTGTAGCGGAACTAGTTCCTGTGCACTCAGAGTTGAAATATCCCGCTACTTTCATATGAAGCGGCCACGACTAAGAAGGGAGGCTTCAAGTCATCGAGATATTGAATGACATACTTGTTGTACAATGCCCTGGCCATGATTAGATGTATACACCTGGCGCGCTGCCTGATCCCAGTCAAATGCACGTATTACAATACCTTCGACCTCGGAACAACATAATGCAAGGTGTAATCCGCCTGCAAAACAGATAGTGAGCGACGTAGACAAAACGATGAAATCTAACAAATCTACTCTATGTACCTATTCCCGAGTAAAACTCCAATGCACGTATAGGTCTTGTCCGGTTTTCCGAGCAGTCCATTCAGTGATTAAGCTGATCTCGCCCAAGAGGAGCTGGTGGCAGCTGAACAAAAATATTGATGCGCCTGTCGGGCCCGCCCCGTCGGTCGATAAGTCGGGATCTACCGATCATCTTACGTAAACAGAGCTCGGCGCTCCTATGCCAGATGTTGGGTATGCACCACCACGACCCTTTCTCATTTCCTACCCTACCTCCTTCACTTCGACTTTCATCTCTGCGACACCTTTTATCACTGCTTTTGCT
>MU274909.1:189704-344314 GCA_022160335.1 Irpex rosettiformis | reverse complement strand
CGGTAGACTCAATTGGGCATCTCGAGCTCCCCCGGCGTACAGTTAGGCGAACGAATATCCCACAGCATTATTGGCACACTCAGCCTGAGCATAAGCCGTTTCTAGTTGTAGGTTCCATGTATGTCTTAGTCTAATTCGGTTAACATTGACTGATCATCCTGATCTTCACTGGAACTCCTGTACTTCTGGAGTTGGCCCGCGGCCAATATAAACCGGGGTAAGTTCGTTCATGCTCGTCAGTTGCGTTTAGGGGACATAAAAATACAACGAACAACATCGATTGCGCGTAAGAAAATGATAGTTGTCACGTCGCCGTATATTACCCGGTCGTCTCGGTCATGCATTGTTCGTAGAACAACGACTTCGAGAAGTCACCCAGGAGACGCTACAACATAGTGACAGCAAGTTGAGAATCACTGAAATAGGTAGTCAATGAGTCTAGATACAACGGTCACGTTGACACTATTGCCTATCAATTTATATCGAGTTTTATTCGAGATAGTGGCTGGCCATGTGAACGACGTCTGTGACGGCGATTTTGACGACCCATCTGGCTCAACGAAGCTGAAGAGGCGAAGCAACTCGTCGGGGGAGAAATATCGTAACCTGAGAGGATCTAGGAGACGCACAGCATCACGGTCACCGTTTCGTTGCGCTGAGAGGAACTTAACAAAAGTAGTTGTTGTCTTCACCGGAAATATTAGCGAGGGGAGGGGTAGAGAGAAGAATCAGAAAAAATACGCACATCCAGTTTTTCGTTCATTTGCAACACGGAACCTGCTCGTTCTGCGAGCTTTGTGTACCCTTTATAGATCTCAAATCAGACGATTGTTCAGAAGCGGACAAGTGCTCTCACCTCGAGTGAAACAGCATGTTCTTCTTGAGGATGGAAGGACAATATCGAATAATCGGCCCCACTTCTCGAGCACTCGGTCTGATATCTTGTATTCTTCAAAAGAAGTATTTGGGTCAGTGTAGCATTGTATATTGTCTATGGAGGCTTCAGGGTTGTCATCATCTTCCGTTCGTGGATCAACCCAACCCACTCCTGAGCCAGGTATATGTCGCAGTACAGATCCTTCTTCGTGGCCCAAGAAAGACAGCGGTTTCTTCTTAGCGAGTAGATAGTAGCGCAACCTTGAATTTGGAATACCAAATTGTAGAGGTGTGAGAAGAAACTCTGCGGTGGTGTAATCCAGAGAATTCAAGAGGTGTAGCACCCTCTGTCTCGTACTTGACGTCTACAATGGAGCGTGATCAGTACAAAGGCAATTAGACACATTTATTGTGAGCAGCAAACCTCAAAACCAGCTACATTCTCTACCAGCAGGTATTTTGGCTCATGACCCATTTCTACGAGGTCAGGAAGGACTTTTTCTATGAGGTGGATGAACGACTTCGCGCGAGGGTCTTCCGACCCTTTGGCCAGGGGGTTGAGAACTGTATAGGGCTGACAAGAAGGAGAGAGCAACCACGCGTTGGCTTGTAGCGGAACTAGTTCCTGTGCACTCAGAGTTGAAATATCCCGCTACTTTCATATGAAGCGGCCACGACTAAGAAGGGAGGCTTCAAGTCATCGAGATATTGAATGACATACTTGTTGTACAATGCCCTGGCCATGATTAGATTTATACACCTGGCGCGCTGCCTGATCCCAGTCAAATGCACGTATTACAATACCTTCGACCTCGGAACAACATAATGCAAGGTGTAATCCGCCTGCAAAACAGATAGTGAGCGACGTAGACAAAACGATGAAATCTAACAAATCTACTCTATGTACCTATTCCCGAGTAAAACTCCAATGCACGTATAGGTCTTGTCCGGTTTTCCGAGCAGTCCATTCAGTGATTAAGCTGATCTCGCCCAAGAGGAGCTGGTGGCAGCTGAACAAAAATATTGATGCGCCTGTCGGGCCCGCCCCGTCGGTCGATAAGTCGGGATCTACCGATCATCTTACGTAAACAGAGCTCGGCGCTCCTATGCCAGATGTTGGGTATGCACCACCACGACCCTTTCTCATTTCCTACCCTACCTCCTTCACTTCGACTTTCATCTCTGCGACACCTTTTATCACTGCTTTTGCTTACGCATCTTGACGCACTCATAATCCGCCATTCTGATACTAACCCTCTTTTAAACTTTTACTCTGAAATTTAGCATAGCACTTGGTCGTGCTTCCAAATCAAGACCTTTTCCATGTACAACTCAATATCTTCAACATTCGTCCCAGAGACGGGAATGCAAGGTCCTTCATCGACGATTCTGTCATCACGCATTCTGGATGAAGATGGTGTTCCTCTCATCAAATCGGTTCAAGGAGAAGGACCGAGTAGAGTGGTGGCGGGGAATCCTGGGGATGACCTGATGGATGTCGGGGAGGACGAAGCTTTGGAATGGACGAACTCACCTATACATCGGGAAGAACATGTAGCACATTTGCCGACTCCGCAGAGGTGAGTACATCCTGTTTACGATATTTATGCCATTTTTTGTTTCGAGGGACTCGGGCTATGTTCTGTGTATCAAAGGTTGCGGGACTCAATCATCGTCTTCGAGATGCCTGGAGAGGCATCCAAACTCTCAAGTGTCCACATATGTAGACTTGCATTGCAAGTATATATCCCCTGCACATGGCGTATTATCCCTCCAACATAGCTTAAGCTATACGTGCATCTCCTTCAACTCATTACCTTGTTATCGATGTTGCTGACCTGATGATCGCATGTTTCTAGTCCCAATAGCATTGAAGCCTATGTAAACATACGCGCTTTTGATTCTCCTACTAGGGCGAGGTAAGCAACATCACACGCGGACGTAAGATTTCGTACTTACCTAGCAAGTCTAGTTCGCGGAACTCGCGCATGTCCACGTCCGTCACAAGAGCACAGGCTGTCGAGACGTGAGTTCAACTCTATTCTATGGTATATTCATCCACGGACTGTTGGGTTTACTTTGAAGTAGTGTATCAACGGAGGTTCTATCATCGCTGATTACTCCTGAATCGAGGTAAATAGCTGCCAAGGTCTTTAAATTGCCATTGCGCACCTCACGCCTTTTTCAGTCCTTTATTCATTCGACGGCCGAAGTCATCTGTGACGTATGTGTTTTATCAATTTTTGGGGAACAATAAATTCACCTCTGCGCAGCAGCTCGTCTTCATCTCTTCCTAGTACACCCGTACGAAAGCCGCAGGCAATCAGGTGTGTCTGACGAAATACTCACGCGAATTATGGGCTCACCTTCAATTTCCAGTGTCTCTGAAAGCTTTCATGCTCTTGTCAGCCCGTCACGCCCTTCCACACCTTCCACGCCTCTTTCGACAAATATATCTATCCCTTCCGTTCTTTCTTCTCCATTCGTAGATAGAGTAGGGAGACATACTTCAAACAAAGTCTCTTCTCCTTCACCAGGTAGCGACGCACCGATCAGCGACTCGCTTGACGCAAGGCTTCCATCCACTCCACCGAGTTTGCCTGCCCCTGTTCCTCAACGTATCGCAGGAGGTGAGATTACGCGACTTCGTCTACAAATGGCAGCGGAGCAAGCCGCATTGCTGGAAGAAACAGAGTCTCGCCGGCCAGAGTATCTCAAGCGCGCGAAGCGGCCATACCCTGAAATAGAGGAAGACACTATCACCGGCGATCAGCAAAATACCGCACCTGGTCTAGGTGTGGTCGACAGTCCAGTCAAAGGTCGCAGGATTGCTCTCTTCCAAGAGACGTCTGAAGAGAGCTTCGAGCAGAGCTTGCTCGCCGGTGGATATCCTTCTTACGGACTCACACCTGCTTATGCCGAACCAAGTACACCGCAAGCCAAGGGAAAGTCTACGCTTTCTCAGCGAGCAATAGATTGGCTGCATCAAGCTACTCCTGGGCAACAACCGCACCCATCAACGCCTAGCGCGAACGACGAACATGAGACTGTGGAGACCGAGCATGAAGCGCGAAAGCGTAGACGTCTTTCGGCTTTCAAGGATCATAATGCTTCTGAATTACGCCCCAAGCTACATCCTATCGAAGTAGAAGGGCATGGTAGAGTCCTCATTGACCAAACTCCGGAGGAGTTGCCATTGCAACCTCCGGAGACTCCTCCTAAAAAGCGCAGCAATGCTCGGCGGCGGCGCGGTGGTGTGCATGATAGTCCTTCCCGAAAGCGAGTCCAACTCCCTGATCCCAACGACGATGCGGAATCTGGGCGGCCTAATTGGCTGGATCAGGCATTTCCTTGGTCGATGCGCTTGCAGGAACGTGAAGAGCGAGCACACAGGGAGGAGGAGCAAAAGCTGCAGTTGATAGAGAGGTATCTGGAGCGCGAGAGTGATGAGGGGGAAGAAGAAGACCAATCACTCGGGCTACCGACGGAAGACTATGTTGAGCCGCCTGCCAGAGGAGGTCGAGGGAAGATGGTTCCTCTCCCGACATATCGCCAAGACTCACGACGTAATTCTTCGAAACACAATAAAGCATACTTCCCGAGCGATCCAGCTGATGCCCGCGCTGCGTTGTTGTCGAAGAGATCCGTTCGTGCTCTGGCTTTCCGGAGGCTGAAGGAACAGGAAGAAGTTGTGTGCGTGTGTCGTGGGCGGGATGACGGGCGAGAATTGGTGCAGTGTGATGATTGCAAGGAATGGTTTCATCTCGAGTGTATTGGTATCCACGATATTTCTGAATTGGGGAAGGAAGAAGACCCATGGTACTGCAGGAATTGTCTTGGCCTCCCACCTGCACGCTCCTCTTCACCCACCTTCGTCCCAACAGATCAACCTTCTGCCAGACCCAGACGAGACCCGTTGTTCTACCAAGGGAACGCACAGGAGTCACCGTCAGCCATTCCATGGCATATACCTCGAATCCCGAGAACACCGAACCGCGCGAAAGACGTTCCGCAATTGTCGTCTCGCGAGTCATGGTATGATTCATCGAGCCCAGTAGGCCCACAGACACCGTCACCCACGCACAAGAGTGTCCGTTCGTTTGAAACCCTCAAGACAATGGCGCCTGTGGACGAACTCTTTGACCCAATGGCGACGCCATCAAGAGGCATGCATTTTAGTGGGCCGTTTACCACGCCAAAGCCGTCAACGTTCTGGGCGACACATGCAGCTTCATTGCAAACACCCTCTCGACCGACCAAGAAACCCACGGCACCGTGGGCCTTCGACATGCCTCGCGAAGACTCCAGCCCTTACCGGCCAGTATATGACGACTCGCCTGTTCGACGCTCTCAGCCGAGGCCTGATAAGCATGTTGCAGCAGCGCACCTTGTACCAGAATCACCGTTAGCAATGCGATCGCGCTCTCCTTTCGGGAAACACCGTTGACCAGAAACATAGTCGAAGCACTTTGGGTTAGGGCTCAAGTACTTGATGCCCCGTTCCTCCGTAGACAATGAGTTGGAAGCCTCACAGAGTGTTCGCAGATTTTGCAATAGCTTAGAGTAAGTGTGTAATTTTGTTATAAATAAGTGGTTAGTAAGAATACTGTTGTTCACATACCATGTACCATCCGACTCTTATATCCGCGTACTCGTTGCTTTTGACGATTATATCCTTGATATGTCTGTCCTGCTTGTGTTTTTAACGCGTATACTCTCGAAATCTAGCGCATATCTTGTCATGCTAAACTGCGATGGTTTTCTGGGATAAAGCTGGTAGTCAAAGCAGGGAAGAAGATGAAGGCAAAGGTAGAAACGCGTTCGAAACGTTAAACACGGAGGGTAACGCGACTGTCACGCGCCGGTCACAAGCGACTGTGACATCACGTTGCAATGGCGCTATGCGTGACGCGTGACAGTTTGGGATGTCGACGGTCGCAGGCCTCTAGACTCTTTCTTTGCTTTCACGACATCCTTGGGCCAGTTCAACGGTCGGTCTCCTCAACAAACATATGCTAGGAACTAATATGCTATCTCTTCGTGCAAAACGTAATACTGGACCCGAATTCTCTCGCATATCCTGGACTTTGAAAAGTAAATGGATATCCAAGTTCAAACTTCGGGAACCTTATATCCTCGAGGCGAACGAATAAGGGGTTCTAGGCGAGTCGCGTAGCAGTAAACTTTGATGAATAACGTACCATATATTAGATAACCTACAATAGGACCCATAAATATCAGGCCCCCCACGAGGAATGGCTGCACATCTCAACGCTCTACCCCAGCGAGCACTCACCTAGTCATGTCCGGTGTTCGCAGCAAAGAAAAGAAGAAACAGGATCGCGTTCGATCAGTCGAGGCGTTACTCGATACTGCACTGTTGTACGATGAGAATGCCCTCGAGACCGCCCTCGGCGTACTCGAAGGTGATCTCACAAGCCCGACAGTGGACCGAGGATCTTTGTTAACGACTCTCCTACAAAATCAGAGTCTCTTCGTTTTTGTACTTTCTGGTGAGTTTCCATCCTCATCTTCAGAGCTTGGTGTACCCACGCCGCGATGATGGCAGGGATGAGCAGCGATGGGGCGAGCACCGTCGAAAAACACATCAGCAGCGTGTTCCCTGTGACAGCCCTAGCCTTTGAAGATTCATTCGCCTCAGCGTTGCTAGAGGCACTACCTCAGTGCTTCCAGCATCTTGATTTCACCCCGTCTGATTTTGGCGAACGCAATCGCTCGGTTCAGATGATAAGGCCTGCCCTGGAAGCTTTGGCCAACCTCAACCTCCCATCAGATCCCGAGAACACTACTATCGAAGGTAGTGATTTTAAAGTTCCATCTTTCACCAAGTGGAAGAAGCAGCACGATGGGAAGAACAGGCGTGCGGGATCTGCAGCATTTCTAGTTGATAAACGATTGTTCACACACCTCAACGTGGATCCGCCTACCTCGGTCGGAGAAGCAATTTACGTCGAAAGGCAGTTATTGGACGACTTAAAATACATACTTATGGTACGGCCCTACCAGTTTTAGCTGCATTACGACTGTTTCTTAAGTTTATACAGGACTATCTGTCTGTCTTTCGGAAGGAAGAGTTAAGACTGAAATTTAAGGAGGCTGCCTTGTCACTTCTCAAGAAATCAGTTCCTCACCCTTACTCCGTTGTCCAGCCGATGAAGGCGGCATTGTACTTTGGCCCCGCGGAGGGTTTTGGTAACCGGCACATATTTATATCAAGTAAAGGGTATGCGGATCTGCGGGGTGTAAAACGTGCAGATGAAGGATGTTTCGAGATTTACCTCAAGAAAATCAGGTAATAGCTTGCGTTTTTGTGAGTATTACGAACATGTACTAAATGATGCTACAGAGAGCTATCGAATGGCCGCTTCTTAGACGATTGTCTGGCGGGTTTAAATGACGTGGTACCAATTTTTAAAGCAGAGAATATGGCTGGTGGTGATGGCCTTGTGGTACGCCCTGCCATCAGTGAATGGAGCTTGTGAATAACCAATGTGTTGTAGTATCACATTGACTACATCAAGGAGTATGAGGACGAGGTTCGTGCCACTCCCTTGAAGCTTGATCTTTTGATGATTAACAGCTAATCCTATACAGGATCGACGACAAGGTATATCGGTGCCGCCATTGAATTATATAGCAACTTATTCCCATTTTCCAGTGATCCGTATTTTTGGTGTATACTCGCATGTGCAGCTCCAAAACAGGGAGTTCTGGACAAATGTCGCCAAGTATCTCTCAAACAGATGGTCGGTCATCTCATACACTGGCCATTTATCTTCCCTTATGACACTCCTTCTAAGTAGGTCTACAAACACATACGCCCCCGCGACGTTTTCCTTGAATGATCTTTCTGGCGCATCTGCGGATTCTTCGGACCTTCGAGCTGAGATTTTGCGGGATGTGAGTAGCCCGATTGACCTCTTTTATTGATTCTTTTAACATCATCGCTATACAGTTGCATTCGCTTCTTGTGTACGTTGCTCATTCCGTTTTTTTTTTCCCATGCGGTAACTCACGAGTTACAGCTTGGAGAAATATATTCCTTTTTCTCAAGTAAGTGTTTGCTTATGAATGGGAGGCACGAGTCCTAATGCCTTCCACTCTACCCAGGCACTACTGAACAGTACGTTTCGCTCTTTTTATATCTTATTATCTTAAAGCTTTTACTTTATAAAGGTATTTTGGCTGATCAAGATGTGGCTCACGTGTTTCACATGACGTATGTCGACGCTTTACTCGTGTAATCAGTTATAACCTGACAACCGGTGCCCAGTCCCATCGAGCAAGACATCGTTCGATACGATGGATCTTGTTACGTCCGTGGCAGGAGTGGTACAGGGTATGTGACGAATTACCTCGCTTTTGTCGTAGACATTGATCGATAATACAAGAAAAACCACTACGATGCTCTTCAAGATGGTCGGTATCGAGCACTCTCATGTGATTGTCCGCACTGGCTATAGTGGAGAGCTTCCGCGTCCCCGTCAACTTTTCGTGACACAATCCCGAGTACTTGCCGAAAAAGTACAGGAGTACTATGTTAAACTCTCTATGTCACAAACTGCTGCTCACATGACTGCGGAAGAGTCTATGAGGCTTGCCGCTGAACAAAAGGACCCAGAGAGGCGAGTTCTGGTTGATAAGGACGAAGAGGAGTTCCATCATGGCACCTTACCGAAGTCATTCGGAGATCTAAAAGACGAGCACTTTCCCTTGTTCATTACCTATGATCAAGTGCGTATTGTTTCACTAGTTCGTCGGTTGCTCTAATTCGGGCTCTATTGCAACTCAGCTATGTCGCATGTTAGAAGGAAGCGACACTCAAGTAAATAGGCCTGTCAATGCCCAGCACATGGCTACACCAACTGCGAAAGACTACATGCTTCAACAGCGAACCTACATCAAATTTCTCAGTGAATATTGGCCCTGCTTCACCCGCAATATTAGCAAAGATCTCGGTAGGGATGATAACTGGCTAATATCAACGTAGAGTACATTACTCACATGTGCAAAAGATCCTGCCCTTGTATTCGCTGAATTCATGGGTAAGCTTTGCAAGAAGCGATACATCTTCTAAACTCAAATATGCATTTCTCCCTCAGGTATTATACAAGGCTCGGAGGAATCCGTTTCCACGGAAAGAGGCTATATTGATCAGGAAACGTATCTGAACGTCGCTCGTCGCCAGCAGGGTACTTTCACCACACAGAGGGACTCAGTCTATCAGCTTTTTGAAGAGTATCTGAGAATGAAGCAACGTCGAGGCGAATGGGATGCAGCGGACCGGTACGTATATATAATTTTGATATAATGAGAGTAGTCCAACGCACATTATTTAAACTTCTCCGCCAGAACACACAAGATTTTGCGCCGTATAAATGATGAGGGCGTACCCGGGACCAAGGTCGACCTGATGTGGGTGCATTCTATTATCATCAATTCGCTATAACTGGCGTATTCACTATGGAGATAGTTATGTTGATGAAGTGCAAGATAACCTTATGATCGACGCTCTTTGTAAGTCTGTCAAATTCTTTATCATTGACCTTGAGTAGATGTCTCCACAGTGATGCGCAAACTCTGCAAGAATCCCGACGGTTTATTTTGGGCTGGTGATACTGCTCAAACGATCTCCGCCGGTAGCTCGTTCCGATTTGAAGCCCTCAAGGCATTTATGCATCGAGTCGAGGTTAGTAACCACCCTTTCCCCTAAAGTTCTCGGACTCATCAGGCATCATAATTGTGCTAGAATTCAAGTTTTACCCCTCTCGCGAAACCACCTCGAGAATTTCAGCTCACCGCCAATTTTCGCTCACACGGCGGGATTGTCAACGCTGCCTACTCTATTGTTAAACTCATCACGATGTTCTGGCCGCAAGCAATCGACACACTGTCTGAAGAACGCGCTGGAATCGATGGTGCGAAGCCGATCTTCTTTACAGGTTGGGATGAGGATGCTGTGCAATTCGAGCAGTCTTTATATGGGGTTTCGTACGTCCAGTTAGTCGATTCGAGATCAAAGCAGTACTGATACTTCAATAGGGGAAGTCAGATTGAATTTGGGGCTAGCCAATGTGAGCGATAAACACGTTTTCTCCAGACATGCGCTATGCTCATATAATGGGTAGGTATCCTCGTTCGCGATGAAGCTGCCAGGGACAGGCTAGAGGAGAAAGTCGGAGACATCGGTACAGTGCTGTGGGTACCGGCCGTCCTCCGTTCTTCTGTGACGCAGCTGATCACTGAACATCCTAGGACCTTGTATGAGAGCAAAGGTCTTGAGTTCAATGACGTAAGTATATTTCAAGTGGTCTTTGGATCCAGACCAGTTCGCTTATACGATAATTAAGGTACTCTTGTACAATTTCTTCGAAGATTCAACAGTCAGCGTCGGACAATGGCGCGTGATACTCAATGCACTCCCTTTCCGTGATGGTATCAACTTGGACTGTCCAATGTTCGATAGCATTCGCCATAGCGGCGTGTGTAGAGAAGTAAATTTTTGTAGCTCGCTATGCTTCTTACCCCACACAACTGATCACGACTTCTCACATAGCTCAAATTTCTATACGTCGCGATTACTCGAGCACGTCAGAATGTGTGGATTACCGACTGTTCTGACAAAAGTGAACCTCTACGTGTGAGTTTCTGCTATGCAGCCCTCCAAACTGGTGATACTTAACCTCCCACTGCCCTTCTCGCAGATGCTCTGGGATGCACAGGGTCTGGTGGAGACCAGATCAACCATTGCTGATGTAACACAACTAGCCAGCACTTCCACACTCGAAGAGTGGGAAAAAACAGCCAGAACGCTCTTCGATAATAAACGCTACAATCAAGCCAGTCGAGCATTCACAAGAGCTAAAATGTGGCATGAGCGGGACATCGCGAGAGCATATCAACTCCGGGAGATGGCCCAGTGTACGCCACGCAGCGATGACACAGTCCCGAACTCTAGAGAGCAAGCTTTCCTGACAGCAGCAGAGGCTTTTTACCTTTGTGCTGGCGTGTCACCTTCAAGGACCGGGAGGCTGGCACACTATCGTATTGCTGCTGAGTGCTACCTCGAAGCATTAGAGCTCAAGAAGTCTGCTGAAGCGTATATATTGGCTGAAGAATATACGAAGGCCGCTCAAGTTTTTCGTCAAGGGGGGTTTTTCGAACAAGCCATAGACACCATTGATCGGTACGGCGAGCACATTCCGCTGGCCGATGCGGAGAAGATTCGGGATGTCGCGAAAATTCACTATTCTAAAAAGCAGGATCTTGAGTAAGTCTGCATTAGTAAGTGGTCGTTCTGCCGACTAACGTTCGATTTGTTTCCAGTCAAGCAATGAAACTGTTCTCCGGTGTTGCTGAGGCCCTGGAATTCATGGACGATTTTGGCTTCACTCTTACTAAAATTGCTCTGTTGGAACGGGAGGGTCGCTTACGCGAAGCAGCAGAGATTCATCTAGCCGAGAGGCGTACCTTAGACGCGATTCGACTCCTCATGCACGACCTATCAAGCAAGGAGTCTCGGGCTTGTTTGGAGGATAGTTTGCTGAAAGGCATTCGCCAACAACTCTCCTTCGGTATACCTCTAGCGGGTGGACCGGTTCGTTTTCGACTAAAGGAGCTGCTCGCTTTAGCCTGGGAAGCTGCATCACATGGATCATTCTCAGCCAGAACTCTTGATGAGGTGATCCCTTGCTTTTGATTTAGATTATGTACTTGATCTAAAATTGTCCTTAGTTTGCCCTATCTCAAACAGTTATGGACAACGACACTGTCAAGCTACGTGAATTAGCGGACAAGTTCGCGCTGTCATACAAAGATCCCAAGGGAATGGTTATGTGTCTGGATTATGTGTTTCAGACATGTATGGAGCTGAAAGGAGCGTCGGCAGATGCCGTCACACCGATCCTCGAATCTTTCTCGGCTTACGCACACGAGCTACGAGAGATACTGGGGGAACGCAATCCATTAGAATGCACGACGCTCCGAAGGCTTTTCGGGTTTTATCCTGCTCCCGAGATTAAGCATAGAGTCGTTATTCCAATTGGCACTCTATTGCACGGATTTATTGCAGATCCGGAGAATCGCTGGGCCCGGCCTGTATCGGCTAGTGATGGCGGGTTCACTGTCTTCTCTTGGAGGCTCTCTAAAATCTTCAGCGCCGCTGTACGCCGGTATTTCCTTCTGAAAATACAGGAAGAAAATTCAGCATGTCTTGAAGCTACTGCCTTCCGCCTTTGTCCAATTCTGATGATCCTTAGGCCTGGTGAACTTCCAAACTCAAAACACCTTGACCGTTGTAGCTGCAGTCATAATCCGCAAGATATGACTGTCGAGGCTCTTCACCAACGGTTCCGAATGCTCTTGCAGCAAATCCAGATATACCAATATGCCAGCGTCCTCGGCGAAAAACGGCGCATCTTTGCGATAGACAGAAGGTGTGTTGATGTCTTATAAGAATGTCAAAGACGCAGTTATCTAATCCTTGAAAAGACGGTGGATTTCCCGTCTTTATGAAGCCTACTTCCCAGTCTATCCCAAAGCAGGATCAGCGCTCCGTGTAGACCTTGCCCGTATTCCAGAGGCCGATAAAGGCTTCCAAACTATCAGGGAGTGGATACATGATTTACTACTGAGCGAACGGTTCGATTTTCTTCGTCCCTGGTTTTTTTTAACCTTCATAGCGGAAGTGGCGACGCTTGCTCTCAGGCTCGAGAAAAGTAAAGCTTTCGATTATTTCAAGCGAGCCCCTTGTATCACATTGGATAAGCCCGAGCAGTATCTCCGCAATGGGGAAAGATATGTTGTGCAGGACCTTTTGGATTTTCTAGGTCGCAGAAACACGGCATCTTTGACTGCAGGCGTTATATTCATCAAGTTAGTAACCCATTCCTCCCGCTTATTGGACAGATCAGCTCACCGACTTGTGTATCCTACACTTTTATCAGGACCGTATGCGACAAGCGTCTACCTATTGACGCGAACGTTCTTTGCCACATGGTCGAGTTGCTTTGCTCAGCTTTTGTAGTCGGTCTTCGTCTGCGTCGACAAGGATCGCTTCATGATGTTACGTTAACGAGGGGTTTGCTTTCTCGTTTGTACGCTGACAATGGGCTCAAGCACCAGTCCTCTTCGGCTGTTGTTCCGTTCGTTGAATTGATGCCTACGCTCCTTCGAGAGATGTACAGTGGTTCATTCGGTGGGCATCCAACGCTCAACGATTGTCTTCGGTACTGCGTTATTGATCCCCAAAACAGGATTTTTGCATCACAACCAATCTTTGCGATTTGATTACCGAATCCGCCACATTTTTGTCATGCGAATGTCAGTTTTTACCCCAAATTGCATTTTTCGATAATTAAAATCGCTTTATTATAGCTGCAAAAGCTTTACTCTCCGTAAGTAGTACGAGTCTCACACATTTTGTTATAGACAGGAAATAATTGTGCTATTTAGTGGGATATAACATCTATGATCCCAAATTGCATTCGAAGATCCTGCACAACATGGCATCTTTCAAGGAAGACACAAAATCCAATGTGACCCACGATTACCCTGCTATTTTCAAGCAGTATGCAACTACTACTTTCACTTTGAGCGCAGTTTCTGATATACTGTCACTTAGATATGTAAATGCTACTTCGTGGGACGAACTTGTACGCGCAGTCAGAAATACAGGCACGTACGAGAAGAATTCTCCGGAGGAGTTGATTCGTCTCCGAGATGCCAGTAGGATCCGTGGACCACAGTTCGAGGTATTTGGAACGCGATCTATAGTTTACAGGAAGATAGGTGACATACCTGCGTTACTGTGGGGGGGAGGTTTGCTCGGTCCCAGCTTACCCCAAACCATACCTAATCCCGAGCCCTCGTCTTCCGAGCAAACCGGGAACGATCAGCCTGCCGAGCTCGAGCCAGATATATCCGTGACTGCTGATGAGAATGATGCAGAACTTGGCCACGACGCTGTATTGGAAACTGAGGAGGAAGAAAGGGACGTGTACCATGAGCAGCGCGGCGCAATCGGTCCAACCCCCGAAGAGATCCGGGTCGCGACCCGTCTTGCCCGCGTTTATCGCATCAAAGTAGCCGATAGACAGTCTTCGCAAGAGAAAGGAACGACTGCGGAGTATAATCGTATATACCAGTCCTACCTAGAGAGTCCTATGGTGGAGGGAATGCCAAGGCGGTACAAGCTGCTTTTCCTTGGACCACTCCCCCTATCCTTCCTTTGCCTGCGCACTATGGCTACTATCGTCGCTGAGAAGAAAGCCAAGGCGAAAGATCGTATGTCCGTGGGGTCGCATTCTGGATATGAAAGGGTATCTGCGCAAATCAAACTAGCCAAGTAAGTGTCAATTTCCTTAATGTATAAAGACCATGTCATCTCAGACCACTTGTGTGCATAGTGAGCTCACCCGGCGGATTCGGGGCTTGCAGAACCAGCTTGATCCTAAATCCGAGTTTCATCACCGCCAATCTGAAACCGAGCTGAAAGCATATGTACAAGAAATTGAGGACATCGCTGCTAAATACCCTCCCATGATTAGTGGAGTAGAATGGGAACTGAAGACTGCTGTGAAAGGCATTCTTAAGGATCCAGCCCCGCCGAAGAGGCCCGTAACGCATACGAAGCCGAAGAAGCCAGAACTTATAATAGATTTTGACGATTATGAGGTATATTGAACGATAATGATACACTGCAGATTGAGCATTTGTATTCGATAGGTTGAGGACTTGTATCCATCATGTATTGCTACTGAGCCGATTGCTATAACTATTGCACCGGGTCTCCATTGCACCTAGTTCAGAGATAGCCACGCTTGTTCTGCTACAGCCAGGAGCATCGAGCGCTCTGTTTCTTGTAGACCTTCTCGTCCGTTGCGTCGCTTCTTTCGACTGTCTGCATCTGTCTGCGAGGGTGTAAGCAGCCTTGACAGGGACTTGCATATTTCCTCTGCCATCAATGTCTGTGGCGTATTTGACGAGTCAGTGGCAGGCTGTTCTGAGGGCTGCTATGCGTCAGGACATGTTTCATCAAAGAGAAATATAGTTTGAATCCTTACGTTGGATTTTTCGCCAGGTTTTGCGGGTGTCGTATGTTGCCACCCGGAAGGGAGTAAAGTAGATAAAGAAGCTGATGCGGATATTAAAAGATGCATGAGACTGCATAGGTACCACAAGGCATCCTTGCGCGCAAGCTTCTGTGGTATGTCGGCCATAAGAGACGAACTGATGGAAGAATGAGGGGACGTTTGCGCCTTATCCGGGCAACTTGAAGGAGAGCCGTATAAGCATTCCATTTCAGAACAGATGACAAGAGAAACGGTCTCAAAGATGTCGCGGATGCTGCATATCAGTTGGTTATCACCCGACTTCGAAAACGAGTTGGCAAGAAAAAGAAGAGAGTTGACGGTTGTTTTGAAAAGGGCAAGAATGTGAGATCGTAAGTCGCTGGGAAGGATATGCGATTTATTAGGAGCGGCTTGTTCTTTAGTCTTGGGAGGTATATTTTTGGTTACTAGAACTATAGTCATATATGTTTGTGAATGGGTAGTGAAGGAGTGCACAAGAGGGACCAGCAGGGTTGTTGCCAGTTCACCAAAGATAGCGTCCAGTCTTTCTAAGAACCGAGACCGAGCCTCTGCCTTTCGTTTGCCTTTCACCTTCGAGCCCGTCGCCTGACGCAGGTTTGGAACGATGAAAGTCAGAAGCCTATCCAAGAGTGTTACCAGATTATCGATAAGCTCTGGTTTGAGCTTCTCCTCGCTAGTCGTAAGCAACCGGGTCAAAGTCGCCGAGAGAATCGTAAGAGAACGCTCCGTTATGGCGAATGAAGCTTCATATTCCTCCTTTGTAATGTTGTTAAAACGCGATGCAGCAGTATCGAGTAGATATAGCGACGCAAGGAGACCATCAGAACCGGACAAACTAGGCAAGCTGAGGGGTGCTGGTGGTGGCTCGCTTTCGCGACTAGGGGGAGACTTCTTCCCGGCGTTTTTCTTCTTCTGTTTCTTCTGTCCATTGGTGGATGTTTCTTTCGCAGGATCAGCATTCTTCGGCGGTGCATCATCCACCGAGACGTTTGCTGCAGCTGCTGTACGCAATAGAAGCAGTTCTATAGCACAAAATATATGCGATGAGAAAGAGATTTGTGAGATGTAGAGAATGTAGAAATAAAACTCTACCCGCATGTTCATCGTCGAAATTTTTTTGAAGATTAAACAGCCGTTTCTCAAGCGACAGAATCTTCTCTTTCCATTGGGTATTTTCAGGCTCTTTACGGTCGTTTTCGGCTTGATGCCCAAGATCACTGGGGAATTTGTCAAGTAGGACACGCATATATGCTGTAATCATGTATATCAGATTCAATGTTACATAGAGGGGAAAGCCACGGTACCTTCGAGAGAACAATCGTTCGGCTTGTATCTTAACACAGTCAACGCCTAAATGCACCGGATGAATGAAGGTTAAGAAGACAAGACATGAAACCCATTCTTACGATGGCCACTCGAGTTTTGTCCAACATTAAGACAGAGATGATCAGGCTTGACGATAGTCGAAAGGCTTGGATTTTTTTCGTAGTGCACTCAGATGTCTTCCAATTGCAACGAGAGCTCAGAGCTGGTGTCGACGTGATTGGCCATGGGGTGACAATTGCAAGTCACGGTACTGAACGTGACACTCGCGTTACAAGGTTGTGACGAGACGCGTTAACGCGCGTTTTTGCGCGTACGTTTATAATCGCGGTTGAACTCCCTTTGAGACGTCTATCATAGAAATTAACTTGCAGTTTATTCCAATGCGTACACAATCCCGATGATTGCGAGCGACACAACTAAACAACCCGTAGTAAAGTGATTAACGATGCGAACAAAGACAAGATGATGTGGGTACGAAGCCGAATCCGTGAATGCGAGTGGGAGTGAGAGTAGATGTGGGCGAAGGGGTGCGGGCAAGTAGGCACTATTCAATGATGTGCAAGGTATAAAGCAGTGATGGAGTAGTAATTATACGACGGTCGAAGATTGGTGATGCAACATAGATGAGAGTGACAACATACTAGGAACGATGAAAGAGCAAAACAAAATGGGATCGAGTCCACGACGGGAGCCCGTATCTTTTCTAGGGTATTATGAATACCAGCCGTCATCGCCGAGGGTAGGTGCGGCCGAGATATTGCTGGGCGTCGGTGAGGGTATCTGTGAACGGTAATTAGATTGAGGGCGAGCCATGGCCCTTATGGATTCTCCTCTCCGCGCTGAAGGCGCGTGCATCGATGCCCAAACCGATGGCTGAGGCGAAGCTCTCGCACTTGGCGCGTAGTATTTCCCATTAGTCTGGGCTGTCGGGGTCGTTGCGCGTTGGTCCCCGTATGCTGTGCTCGCGCGGGAGTCTGGGCGAGATGGGTATTGTGGACGAGCATAACCATTAGGCCGGGTATGCAAGGCGGCAGTCGAATTCACAGTCTTTGTGGCAGCTATGGCATTGTTTGCCTTGTCGGCATCAGCTTGGACTCTGGCGAGCTGCGCTTCCATGGCCGCAATTTGATCGCGTAACTTGCTCTCACGATCCTAGTGGGAGCGTCAGATTTGGGTATCTCAATACAAACAGAAATCTCACCTTAGCGAGGCGTTCATGAGCATCACGCTCTTCTAACTGCAGTTTGAGTATCGAGTGGTCAGCCTCCAGCTGTGACTGAGCTTGCTCAATTTCTTCTAGCTTTGATCGCGTCGCGCGCAGGTCATGTTCGTAATCTTTGGCACGCCTCTCCCATTCTACTGAGCGTTCTTGGGCATTGGCAAGGTTCTGGCGTGCTGCAAGAGCAATCCTCTCGTTGTTTGCAATCTTGGTATCCTGCTCTCTGAATCGCTTCTGCAGAGCATTGTGGTCGGCCTCGAGGGTCTTGTAGCTATCTCTGAAACGCCTGAGCTCCTTTACTTCCTCTGTTTCCCCTTGACCAATCAACGCAGCAAGCGACTGAATCTGATCAGACGCACGGCGTAGCTCGTCCCAGTTCGACTGTTGAGAGGACAGCTGCTCGTGTGCTTTCTTCAAGGTAGATAATTCTTCTGCCAGAGAATCCTTTTCACGACTAGCAATCAGGGAGCTCATCTCGAGCTTGTCGACCTACATTGAAATTGAAAAAAATGAATACAAGTGCGTCGACACATTCGAAATCTCTTACCTTCGTTTGCAACTGTTGCTTCTCTGCGACGACTTCAACATTCTTCTTCTCGAGCCCAGATATGCGATTCTGACTCTCCTGAGAAGCAACATCTGCCGATTTGATCCTCTCCAACGCCTGCGCAAGTGCAGCCTCGAGTTCAGCATTCTTCACCTCAGCCGCAGCGATAGCAGCAGATTTCTGCTCAACCAATGACTCTACAGCATTCAGCTTCGAGTGCATCTCGTCCCGTTCTGTTTCAACGGTTCTCAAGCGATCGGCGAGAGCATCTTTCTCGACGCGTACTTGTCCATGCGCACCTCTCGCCTTGGCAAGATGGACCTGCAGCTCAGAATTGTTGTTCATCAACCGGCGGATCTCCTCAGCATCCTTCTTCGACGTATTATGCTCGAGCATGTCAGCGTGGGCATTCTGCAGCACCCTTGTGGCTTCAACCATCGCCTCAGGGAGTGCATCAACGTGTTTGACGATGTCTTGACAGAAGTCTGCAAGCTCAGTGTTAACTGTGAAGAGTCGTCGCTGGTCGTCGGCCATCTGGTCAAGAGTATCTCGAATTTGGAGAACATGTTCCTCTGTCGGCTCGTCTTTATTCGTATTGTTCTTCTGCGAAGCAAACTCGGCACGAGCTGATTCCAGTGCTGAGACTACGGGAGCGAATCGTCCGGGAAGCTCGGCCAAAGCAGCGGAGACCTCAGAGCGAAGGCCAGAAAGGTCGGCTTGAGTGGGCGAGGATCTAGCCGATTTCACGGAATCAACGGCGGCCTTGATGTCTTGTAAGGGAAGGAGGAGGGTCTTCACGCTGTCATTCACCTTCTCGGCGATGGCTTCGGGGCTTAAAGCCCTATCACGTACGGCCAAACGAGAGTCAAGGCGCTCGACAACTAAATCAGATACTTGCTCCTTGATCTCGTGGGCATCCATGGGGCCAAGAATCTTTCGCATCTCGATGGTAAGACGGCCAATCAGAGCCTCTGTATCGACGGCAGGACCTTGAGCTTGCAATGTCGGAAGCAAGGGCACAAGCCTCTCTACAATCAACCCGGCAGTCTCTCGCTTATCAGACGCGAGGTCAATGAGCTGTGTGATGTGTGGCTTAACGGCCTGTGACAATTGCGCGGTAAGTCCGTCATAGTCAACCGACTCTTGCCTGAGGGAAGCAAAGGCTGGGGCCAACGCGGACACAACGTCGTGCACAATGGTTTCCCTCTCGTTCGAGATAGATGGTCGACTTTGCTCGAGTGTGTGTAGATGCATGGTGATCTGCGATGTCGCCTGTAAGACAGCCTTGACCGTTCTCTCCGCCAAGTCTTCCGAGAACTTCTTGAACTCGAGGCTACTTCCACGAGAGGAGGCGATCCAGTTTTCGAGATCCTGTTGCATCATGTTACGCGCCTCTGCATGACTCTGCTCGATAATGTCCTTCAACATCTCAAAGTCGAATTCCCCACGCCCGTCAATCTGGGTGTCGTCCAAGCTCTTCGTGGCGGAATCTTGCAACTGCGTTCTAAACAGCTGGATAACCTCTGTGATCTTCGCATCCATATCCGAGCTAATAGACTTGCCCGCCTTCGCTTGCTTGAATTCATCCAACGCTCTACGGAGCCCACCGATCTTCTCATCCAAGATTGACTTCAACCTCTGCTCATAAATCTGCATGTCTTCTCTTGTCACCGTCATGTCCATCTCGAATTCAGAGCCGGAGAAGGAGTCCGCACGACCTCTGGGTGGCAACGACGCCCGACGCGGGGCAAACACGTCCATATCATCAGGAGACTGTTCCCTGAACCCAGGATCCGTGAAGAGACGGTTACGACTCTTCATCCTAGAAATGGTCGGCATGCTGATATCGTCCAACGACGGACGATTACTGTGCTCAAAGATATCTCTTGAGCTTAACCGGGACCTAACAGAGGTCCTCGTCCTGGAGTCATCGCCATTAACAAGTGCCTTGAACAATCCTGCAGGGACAGTGTTCGTCGACACAGGATGCTTGAAATCCAAAGGAATAGGCGCACGCTTCGGTTTCGCGGTGGGAGGGAATGGCAGCTCCCTTGACGAGCCGGGGTCAACATCAGCTGGGGCGTCAATCTCTTCGTCGTCTCCCTCGAGCGCGTCACCACGAGCGACAAAGTTCTCAGATGCAGCCTGACCCTGGCTAAACGCCATATTCGATGAGAACCCAGAGAACGTGAACGCGTTCACAGTATTGTCCCGAATAGTCTCCGCCTCTGCAGGAGGAGTGGTAGGTGCCGAATGTCTCAACGGCTTCACGTCATCCAGAGAAATAACTGGTGCAGATGGCGGGAACTTGAACGATGCCATCGTATCATTACCCTCGTTGTCTTCATCGTCGGCAAGGGACGTTGTCGAGCTACGCCTTAGCCTCTTCTCCCGACCTTGAGTAGCTCTGGCGGGTGACGCAGTAGCGACAGGAGGTTCAGGAAGAGGACGAGGCGCAACAACTTCAGCAGGTGGGAAGGTGAGTTTCGGTAAACCAGGCGGTGGCTTGAATGTGAATCCTCCAGGCTTAAACTCTGGAGCTGCAACATTGAGTGGTTTGCCCAGTGATGGTACACGTGTATGAGACGGAGAACCAGCAGCCGCTGGTGGGGCTGCAGGGGCAGAAACAGGGATGGCGACAGGCGCAGGCGCAGGTGGGGGCACAATAGGTATTGGTGCTGAAGGGGCCTTGATCGTAATCGTCGCCGCTGCTCCAAACACAAATGGCTTCGCAAGGGGGTTAAGTGCCTCAGTCCTCGCCGGTCTCGGGTGTAATCCACCCGGCGTAAACTGGTCAGATGCCTCCCTCGAATGTGCTAGCGCAGGGTCATGATACGAGAAATGTGCCGAACTCGCCCTTGAGTGTGGAAGTGGGGGCAGCGCGCGAGCCATGGGACCGTGATTTGAGCTCGGTCGAGAGAAATGTGAAGGCTGGAAGGCCATAAAGTGGTCTCGCAGCTCATGGTGTTCTTCATCGCTTGGATTCGAGATAACGTCGTCGTCTGGATGATGCAGAGGTGCGGCCGATGATACGAACGTTGTCTGAGGTGGTTGCGGGAACTTTGGTAGTCGCCTAGGAGCCTCGAGGTCGCGACCTTGTTGCTGCGCTCTCCGTAATATACGTCGCTGCAGCCTGTTTTGTCGTGCCCTTTCCTCATCAGAGGGATTCGACCATTCTCCAATGCTCTGCATAATACAAAATGAAATAACAAGTCTTTGATCGAAACACGTTCAGCTTCAAACCAAGATTTTCTACGTACCTCGTCATCGGTATCCCTCAAATCCTCAGAACCAGTCCACTCTGCCACAGCATCCTCCTCCGGTATTTCTTCAGCCTCTCCTTCCACCTCAACATGATCCACACCTTCTGGAATAGCTGGGTTCTGTAAAATGACCGTGTCTTCCATGCGTCCAACAGAGCGCAAGGACAACGCAGCCGACAACTTGGACACATGGCGAGAATGAATGCGACTTTGTGCGACTGTGCTAGAATCATCCATATCTTGACCACCTTCATCCGTCTCGTCGACTGTCATATCCACACTTACGTCCGCATCGGCTTGCTGAACAGGATCGTCTTCTCCCAAACCCTCGCTTTCACCCTCAGTTTCGTTGCGGAGGATCGGTGGTTCTTCGGGGGGCTCTTCTTCTTCTTCTGTTACGTCCAATCCAAATCCTCGCAGGAAGTCAGGCTTGCTCTCAGGTCGCGACAACGGCAAGGGAGGAGCCAACGCTATAACATTTGTTGGCACACGTCCCTGCGGAGCATGCAAAGGAGCGGATTCCGAAGTTGCTCTAATAGCTGGTATAGGTGAATGTCGAGGGATGATTTGGTCTGAGCCGAGAGTCGCCGATGGACCGAAAGGATTGAATGCTGCAGACGGGTTGTAAAGGGATGATGTTGGAGCGAGAGACATGCTATGACCGTGACGGTTCTGTAGACGAGGCGGAAGGCCTGTGCTGGGTGAAGGAGAGGAAGCAAAGGGTGGCTGAGGAGATGTAGAGAGGGAAGTATTTGCTGACGCGTGTTGCGACTGCTGAAGTTTGTTGAGCTTGAAGAAGAGCAGTGCGGGATCTGCTGGTGATGATATCTGCCAAAGACGCTTTAACAATGGTGTACATGAACTGTAATGGAAAACGACCTACTGAAGCTGCACGAGTGTGAGGAGCAAGAACGTGCGGGACACCGTTCCCAGATCCCCTTTCAACACCTAACTTCTCCAGTTTCTCTTCAATGGCCTTCTGCTTAATTGCCTGCCACGCAGACTGACATTGGGAGATAGTGTGTATCAGTATAAGGAACCATCTAAAATAAAGAAAGTATCGTCACCTTTCCGGGCAAAAACACGTCTATCGTCGCTGGTACCACATGTCTCCACGCGTCAGGTGGATACACCTCAACAGTCGCAAGCTCAATAGGTTGGACTGACGGCTGGGAAGGGACTTCCGAGCCGGACACAGGCTTGCGCGCCCACGGTGTCGACTTTCCCTTATCCTCTCCTTCCTGAATAGTCTCTTTGGGGAGGTTCACTACGATCCTCTTTGGCTTTGTTACTGGAGCGGCCGGTACAGAAGGGGCTGATGCCGTCGGTGGTAATTGGGCTGCTTTCCGTTGTGGACCACCTAATACTGCCTTTGGTGGACCTCCGGTGCTTATACTCTGCGTTCGCTTGCTCTTGGGCACAAAAGGTGGGGGTAACATGGCCGGTGGAAACCCGACTTGACCTAGCGGGGTCATCGGCATGCCTGGAGGGGGCAATATGCCTGCGGCCGCTAGCTGCACTACGCTTGGATGTGCTCGATGCATTGGAGGCCGGGCGGGAGCATTCGGTACTGGACGGGGGAAGAAGTTGACTTGCATAGGTGTTTGTAATGGATGGGGGCCGTTGGGTATAGGGAAACCGCCGTGAGCACCGACATTTATTGCGGTCGGTAGGCTGGGGGAGAACATGGGTGCACCGTCGCCATAAATGAAGGGTGGTTGCTGGCCCAAGGGCGGTGGTATTTGAAGGCGGGAAAGCTGGCGGGAGTGCGCTGCCGCCATGTCGAGAGCTTAGGCACGCGTTGTTGAAGCCAGCGTCGGTGACGGGTATATGGTCAACGATGAAGAAGGGAGAAAGAGTCTTTCACGTCGCCTGACGTGACGAGAGGGAAACAAGCAAGCTGGCATAGTCACCGAATTATTGCGTGGGAATCCATTGATTACGCGGCAATTAATGTGACGAAAATAAGTATATCAAAGCTTGTTGCTATGCTATCATTTATCCCTTTAATGCATTTTAACGAGCGCTGTATGCTATAGGCCAATATTATCATATTTTCGGCTATATCTATTGCGCGAAATCAGCAGAATCGTTCATCGTTTGACTGCTGAAACAATCACTTTACGGAACAGAACTTATCTCAATTGTCGCAAGCGGAGCGCGCAAGGTAGTCCGAGACCCTCCCTGTAAACAGTAATATACCAGCTACCACCAGGTGGAGCCAACGTCCAGAGAGCAGCATAAATAACGTCGATAAACTAAAATCCTCTTATTTTCCGATAGATACTGAATGTACTGGGTAGTGGCAGGTATCCGCCAGAGCCCGCGTTTCCCCTGGCCAGACCGGAAGCAATGGGCTATGATAAACATGCCTGTCAAACAAAAAAAATCTTCACGGTCCTACGCCACAAACTGACGCGTTTCCTTTTCTCGCAGCGATAAATGCTCAACGTCAACGTCCAACGTTCAAAACTCTGAACTCTGAATCCGCGATGACGGATGTAAATCAATGATCGTTGGTTTCTATAAAGGGAAGTAGAAACGCGGACCGACCGGACCTGGCGGCACGACCTGCAGTTGAACTTGTTGAAATCTCGCAGAGTCCGAAGTCGTTTGTCCTTGCTCGAAATTTCAACCTTGTTCAACACCACATCTCCCTCTCCGTGCTCAACTGTGGTGGCCTCTCTTAATACCGTAAGCATGACTCTACTCGACTATGACTGTGCTGCGGCATCCTCACTTCGTTAACCTGACGTGTCCACCAGGCTTCTTTACTGCGGTGACAAACCCTATCATATCGATACCCAACATTCATTTTGTGTAGACCTTGAATTAACTCCGGCACTCAAAAATCACGACTTCCACGACTTGAAGACACGACGGAACCCACTGTATCATAAATTCCCTTGTTTTCCATTCACGACTCGGGCACGCGACCACGCCTACGAAATGAAGGAGCTGAGACCCAGAGGAGGAAAACGCACACGCGTAACCTCGCGCAGGGGTGTATTCAATCCAGAGGACAACACCAGAGTAAAACACACACGATTAGGAGTATGGGATCTATACGAAGAGAAGGAACCCGAGCTTGCCAGCATACCAGGCTCGTCGCGTCTTGAGCGGTTTCTTTCGCTGAAACAGAGTATCCCGTATTTGTGGATGATGTTAAAAGATATAGGGAGAATAAAAAGCTGCTGGATGTTGCTTATGTGTTATGGGGTGCTGGTCTTCGTCGGATCTCTCATCCCTGCTCTATCCATTTGGTGCGTCAATGCTTGATTTGGAGCAATGACTGTATATTCATTTTATATACAGGTACAAAGGGAAAATGTTAAAAATAGTGCGTATCCTCGTCACTTGCTTGGTGGACCTCGTTATAATGACTACCTAAGGTTGAAATGGCAGTCGAGACGCGTACTGTCGACAAAAATATTCTCCTTAACACAACCCTCGGCAGTATAGGTTGCAGCCTTGCAACCCGTATCATCTCCATTGCGAAGAATAAAGTACAACGCCCTCTCCAAACACGTTTAAGGCGCCATTACGTCTCCCACATCTTCCGTGCTCGAGCGCGACTAGACGTACCAACCTTCGATGATCCAGCTGTCCAGAGACAGTTAGATTCAGTGTCAAGCATCGGCAATACAACTGTTGCATGGCAGACTGTAAACCTGGTGACAAGTTTGGGTGGCGTCGTTATCAAGGTGGTGTCTCAAGTGGCTGTTTTGGCTGGAGTACTCAGTAGTCAACCGGATGGAGTGTTGCTGGCTGTCCTGAGTATCTTACCGGGTCTCCTGCAGTATTTTAGCTCAGACCCCCTTGGGTTTAAGGGTATAGGAGGTATTTATCTCATAATTGTAGTGAAGAATATATGAGACTAACAATATGTTTTAGTATGGGCAGCAACTACAAAGAACGAGCACTATATTCGCATCGAAGGCTTGAAACACGTTGTCTCATTCCCAGAACACAGACAGGAGCTCGTAGCGGGCAACATGATGAGCTTCATTCTAGCTAGTACGCTAACTCTCTCCCTCATACGTTAAAAATGCTAACACACTCGTACGTAGTGTTTTCAGATGCGACACTCCACGTTGGCGACTACATGAACAACTTTTGGCAATCCGTTAACGACTATAATATGCACACCTTCAGTTTTACATCACTCCTCAAAGACATGTCTGAGCACTTACCTCAAGTGAGCATATGCCTCTTCCTATTTACACTAATACTCACATGTCTTTTCTTTTCTTCTCCATTCGATAGCTGGCATTCGTCCTCCGCGCGATCCACCAGCCCACCTCCATCCCAGTCTCCGTAGCCTCCCTCTCCCTTATCCGCGAAAACGCATCCGACCTCTCCTGGATGCTCTTCCGCTTCGTCGAGCAAACCGGCTCAATCGCCGATCAGCTGGGTACGATTCGGAAGTTGTACGAGATTCGAAATATTCCGAATAAAGTCGTCGATGGGACGGAACCGTTCCCAGAAGATGAGACGAAGATGAAAAGGGAAGGGGTGGGATTGGAATTTCGGTGGGTGTTTAATTTGTGCCTTCGCTATGCCGGAGGGGAGCTGATAGGGAATGGGATAGTAATGTTTCGTTCACGTACCCTGGTGGTAACGATTATGCGCTGAGGGATGTGTCGTTTAAGATGCATCCTGGACAGCTCTGCGTAAGTGCTTATCCACTGATTGAGACCAAATGCCCAAATTTTCATCTCTGCGTATAGGTAATCGTTGGTGAAAACGGCTCTGGGAAGAGTACAATCCTCAAACTCTGTGTCCGACTTTACGACCCGCAACAAGGCGAAATCCTCCTCGACGGAAGGAACATCCGTGAACTTAAACTCGACGATTTACGAAACGCCATGTCTGTCCTCTTCCAGAACTTTACACATTTCCCTCTCTCCGTACGTTTTCTCCTTTCCTCCCATTTCCTCCCATATCTGACGATGCAACTATGTATATATTACAGATCCGTGACAACATTATTCTAGGAAACCCCTCCCTCGCATCCGACGATGCCAAAATCCGCCTCGCCGCAGAACTAGGCGGGTCCACCAACTTTATCGAACGCCTACCAGAAGGCTTCGACACATACCTCGATCGACCGGTGCAAGATTTATACAGTGGTCTACCGGAAGGAACGAAGACACTATTTGGAAGGCCGGTTGATTATCAGGGTGTGAGATCAGCAGGAGGGATGGCATCTGGGACTACAGGGTTGAGTGGCGGTCAGATGCAGAGGTTGGCTTTGTGAGTGTTCGAGCTTGCTCAAGGCCGTTGAGGGGTGTTAAATTGCGTCCGGATGATTTTTCAAGGTCGAGGATGTTCATGAGGTCTTTCGTTTCTGACGACTCCCAAGTGGGACTTTTGCTTTTCGACGAGCCGAGTGCTTCGTTGGATCCCACTGCCGAACATGGTAAACTAAGGCCCACAAATGCACTGATACAACTTTGCGCTGACTTGTTATCGCTAATACTTAGACTTGTTCCGTCGCCTTCGAGAGCTACGAGGAAACAAGACCATGATCTTCTCGTCTCATCGATTTGGAAACCTCACCCGACACGCGGATATGATATTGTACGTGCTCACGCTATACTCCATTCTTCAATCGTTTCTAATCACACATGAATGCTATTGCAGATACATGAGTGATTCCAGAATTGTAGAAAGTGGCACTCATGAAGAGCTTCTTAAGCGAGAAGGCGACTACGCGCGGATATGGATGCTGCAAGCACAAGCTTTCTTATAATCTCACTCATCATACCCCATAGCATATACAATTCTTACGACCATTGACGACATCATATACATGCTGGTACTATACATCATTACGAGTGGCAACTTTCTGCGTAATCTACCCAGCACCGACACATATATTCTACCACCATCAACTGTTCAATACACCTCGTAGTCGTTATAATCGATAACAAGCTCGGGCTTGATGAACTTCGTGGGTGGTATAATAGGCTTTGGAACGATCATATCTACGACTTCGTCCAGTTCGACTTTCGCCTTTGCTGAGACAGCTTCGGGCAACTCGTTGGCAAGGGCTTCAACTTCCTTCACGAGTGCCACCAGTTCTGGCTCGGATTGCTTGTGATGGAAGGGAGACTTGAACTCGACCTTCTCTTTTAGCTTGTTGATGCGTTTGTTCATAGCTCTGCACACGGTGAGGGCCAGTTAGCCCATAATGAAGCTCACAACATTTCTGGTACTCACATCGCAGAGTCAATCTGAGCCACGACGCTCTCGTACTCGTGATGAGGAACAATCTTCATGCGTACCATAGCCTTCTTCTTCGACGCAGTGACTTCGGCGTTGTACGTCTGGAGGCAGAACGACAAAAGTGGTAAGAAGCCCAAGAATAAGGCCTTGTATCGCAAATCCGTCCGCTGCCCATACGGGTGCTCTCGATACTGTTTGAAGTGTCGCTCCAACTCAGCTTCGCGCCCTTTCTTTGGGGTACTATGGCGATATGCGAGCTTGCGACGGTAAAGAGACGCAATGAATGCGGCAGCCTGCAGTTCTTCCTCTGTCGGTAACTCAGCGACTTGCTCTACACGTTCCTGGTCTGCGGCGCGTGCGGCTGCCTCAAGGTCTATCGCATGGTCGATGCCAGAGTCTTCCTCTGCGGGTGGAGCTAGCAGATCGTGTGTGGCGTCTTCATCTTCATCCTCGCCTTCATTGTCGAGCTTATTTCCCGCTAATAAGTGGGGTCTTGGCATGAAGACAGCAGCCTGGGGGTTCAAGTCCGACACGAACTCGCCGCGTAGGAGTGCTGGAATATCCGCCTGTTTCTTGAATACTACCTTCTGGATCCCCTTGTAAGTGAACTTGTTCAGATCACCTTTGCTGAAATGCCATAAATGGACGAGTTCTTCTGCCGTACCGGCTTCCCAGTAGACTGTTCGACGCAGCGCCTTGACAAGGCCATTCCAAGTTCGAGCGTCCATGTAACTAATATCGTTTGTGTGAAATGAGACACCAAAGCAAAAGGTTGTCTGCAAATACGTACTCTATCAATACTTTAGGGAAATGGGCATTCTGTCTAGACTTCTTGAGTGACGTGATCTTCAAATGGATATTGTTTCTCATCCTGTCATCTGGAATATTATAACCGACTACAGAAGTGTCAATGATTGAGCATATAGGACCAATTAAAAATACCCTTACGAAGAGTGAAGCTCTTGCACCTGAAAGGAAAGGTTAAGAACTGACATGATGGATAATAGAAAGGAACTCACAAACGAGCAGCGAAAAGGTTGCGCAACTGATATCGTATTGTAAAACTACCCTCGTAGGTAAGGAACGAGGCTGTAGGAGAAGATAAGACGCCGAAAACCGTCAGTGAGACTGGAATGGCTTACAGGATCTGCCCACGGCTTCGGTACCGTAAGTTTCTTCAAGCACGACTGGTATCCAGTTAACGAGCATTTGCATTAGAACGATCTCTTGATCCCGCAACTTCTCGTCAGAGACAATTTTCATCATCCACTTGCGGCTCAACGTTACATTGTGCAAAGAATCGCTTTTCTGCATGCGGCTCGCAACCACGTAGCTTGCGCACAGCTGTTCAAGCAGATTGCACAAGACCGCAATGTCGATGGGTAGGCGTCCTTCGAATACAGACCTAGATTAGAGTTGAGATTTCTCATGGGATGGAAAGCTAATATGACATCACTCAACTTGACAAACAAAACTCCAGCTGACAGTGCCACTGTCCCATCATATGAAAGGAAGTCTCTCAGATCTTGTACAATATAACGGTCCTTGTTTCGCAGGTA
Organism: Irpex rosettiformis; assembly: GCA_022160335.1. Taxonomy (NCBI): domain Eukaryota; kingdom Fungi; phylum Basidiomycota; class Agaricomycetes; order Polyporales; family Irpicaceae; genus Irpex; species Irpex rosettiformis. The sequence continues at coordinate 315,179 of MU274909.1, read as the reverse complement.
AATGTACGGCTTCTCGCTGGTTATGCAGGCAGCTCTGTTGAAATGGCTAACGGCGTTGTCCTTCTCCAGAAAGAGCTCCAAGGTCATGACAGAGGCGATATTCGTCAAAAACTGTGGTCGTCCAATCTCTTTAAAGGAAGCGTTATAAAGGAAATCGCGCAACCATTCCCGCACAAGGGATAGACCCTTCTCAGCCTCTGGGACCAGCTTCGTATCAAGATCGAGCCAAGAACCTGCTTTTACGTGGACCGGAAACAAGACATGATAGAATCTGGAAAGCCAAAACCTGCACGACGTATCAGTAGTCTAGCATGAATGTTCAGCAAAGCTGTTTGCACATACATCTGTTGCTTCGACAATGTTTCCGAATCCCTAGTAGACTGGCATATCAAAACTTGCTGTAGGAGCACTCGAACCCGGAGGTGAAATGGCTCCGGACCTACGGCAGCCATATCATGAGTAGAGCCACAAGACGTGTTGCAAGTCCCAAATGCCAGAAACGCGGGGCAGAGTCGTAATGCCATGGCTTTTGAACACTGAAAGTCTTCGTCGTTTGTCCTACGATTGAGCCGATCTCGCACAGCACGTTGGAAGACCCACGTGAGTTCTGCTGTGCTCACTTGATAAGTTTCATTGTCGTCCATCATTAGACTTGAAAGCTGTCTAGTTTGAGAGATTCGCGTATGTAGGAATGATCCCTTCCTAAACACGAATACGTCTCCCTGATCTATATCCTGTGAGAATGCAAAGAGTTTCTGAATGGGAACAAGGAGACAGGGATCTGGCTTCACAAGTATGCCTTGCATTTCACGCGTATACACAGCGAAATTTTGCAACGTTCGGAGGACCACGTCGATTGACGCAACTTGTATGTTCATCGCTCTTTGGAAGATGCAATCCAGACAGAGCAAGGCGGCTGCCGGATCTTCAATAGTCGAGGTGAACTTCTGACTGAGGGCCTGTAGAGAAGCATAGTCGCCTTCTGCGATTGCACGGAACATTGATAACTAAGTATCGCAGGTGCAAAATGAGGTGCTAAGTGGTTAACTTCGAAACATATCGACTAGTAGCTTACTTTGTCAAGTGTTTGAGGGGCGAGGGAATCAACAGAAGCAGTAAGCTCCTTCGATAGCGACAACAATTGATCTAGTTGAGAGCGCGCCACGCTACCCGGTGAAGGAACCACAACCCCAAACGAGACCTCGTTCCAAAGTCCTTGTAGAACACTATCTGCAGCACGGTCCCGTGAGTCTGGGTTGGCAGAATCTCTCATGAAGAGGCGGATGGCTTCAATAGGACGGCCTTCTTCAAGGTAAATGGCAGCGGCGTCTCCAAATCGACCGTACCGTTCGAGGAGCGTCACTCTGGCTACGTTGAAACCATAGTCCGACATGTACTCCAGAGCCTCTTCTGCGTCCTCGAAAAGATGTATAGCACGGCTAGCGAGCGAATAAGCTTGTATAATAACAACAGAGAATGCGATAAGCTTACTCTAAATCCTGGATCTTGAAATAGTGAAGCTTGGCGACATTCAGGATATTTTCGGCTTCTTCAGGCTTTACTTTGTCCCTGTGCTTTTCAATAGCGTCTACAGCTTCGTCGAAAAGCCCGCCTTGCCGGAATACTTGAGCAGCTCGCGTATGCTCCTCTGCCAGAAGATATGCCTTTCCAGCTTGTTCGAAACTGTCTGCTTCGAAATAGCTTTCAGCCGCGATACGATAATAAGCCAGTTTCTCGGAGCGTAAGCTGGTTGCACGAGCAGCATTATAGAACTCCTTGGCAACCACAAGTAATGCCGATCTACGAGGGTTAGCTACTGTGCCTCGGGTTCGAGGTATCCGTCGAGCCTGTTCACGAAGGAAATATGCATGCGCAACGTCTCGCTCTCGCATCATGTTTGCACGCTCGTAGGACCTGGAAGCCTGGAGATAGCGTTTTTTGTCAAACAGAATCCTTGCAGTCTCCGCCCATTCTTCGGCGGTCGACTTCGTCGCTAAACGAGGGACGCTATCGGCTGACGACCGATTATCTACCAATTTGTGCGCATCCCAATATGTCTATATTCTATGAGCACAAACCTGGATATCGAGATTACGCCACTCACTCTTAATGGTTTGCATCTGTCAGAACAATCTGCGATCCACAGATTCTTGCGTGCTCTCGTTATTGCGACGTAGAGGAACTTGAGCTGTAAAACGATCCATATTATGCCACGAATCACAGGCAGAAACAAGTACTTACCTCTCGGCAAACACCACTGTGTCGGGTCTCGTCGAACTGTGGGCACTTCAGATTATTCTGGGGTGGGAGTGCGTTCAAAACCACACGCCAACGACCCTCGTCCACTGTAGAGTCTTCGAAGAAATTATATAGGAACACCTATATTCGGGGATGTAAGGCAGGCACGATCGACTTTCAATCCCTAGAACTTACATCGTCGAACTCCAGGCCCTTGCTCTCGTACAGAGTCCTGCATATAATAAGGATCGACACCATGGCGAGCGTATGATAAGACTCACAATACAAGACCAATGTCTCCGACTTGAGCTCGCAGCCTGTCACGAGCGTCATCATCCCGAACGAGGATACCTAGAAGGTTCAACGTGTATGAACATGGTGTATCAAACGTAAAAGAATTGATTGACTACGCACACTGCCGAGCCCCGAATTCGATCTGACTCCCCCTAAGCCACGAGTAGCTGCGTCAGAACCAGTCCAACCAAAGACTCAAAGGTATTGCTTACGAGGCACCAAAAAGGAACTGTTCATAGTGGACTGTGTCTTGGTTCCATCCACTAAAGAACACAGGTTTCAACCCGTCAACTATTCCTCGTTCCCCGGACAAAACATCGATTGCATGAGGCCATAGCTTGGTGATCAGCTGCACGATGGAGTGCGCAGCATTGACTATGCCACCGTGCGAGCGGTAATTGGTGGTCAACTGGAACGCGGCTGGTTGCTTCTGCCCGGATGGTGATTTTCCTTTGGTCTGTCAAATCAAAGTTTGTAAATCACGACGGTATCGTGAAGAACAAGTGAGAGCACAAACTTCTACTCGGTAGAGGAATGCCTTGAGGTCGTCAAATCGGAATGAACTGCCTGCAGAAATCGTTTGTGCAGTATCTCCGGCCCAGAAGAGACCCTCTGGATTGTTGCACATCGATCGCAGCACTATGGAGCTTGACATCAACAGACCATAGGAGACGAAAGTGATAAACGCATACCGAGGGCATCGATGAGGAGATTATCCTGTGCTTCATCCACATAGCTAAAAGGCGCAGCTCAACGAACCATAACAGAACAAACTGGAGAGGCACGTACATGAAGTCAACCTTCCTCCCCGGAACCCCGAATTCTCGTAAACCACGCAACATGACATGCGTTCTATAAGCTATCGTTAGGTGCATGCAAAGAAGTAAGCATAAGTAGAACGCACCTATCAGCAGCATCCCACTCTCTGCGCTCCCGCTTCATCTTCAGGTAGGCCTGGAAAAGCATGTATACCGCATCACGTCGGCCAGAAAAGGTACCTTGTTGACGATGGCTGACTTGTAAATATTGATCCCTGTCTAAATAACCCTTTTCTGTTTGGACAGAGTCTTCTGAGCCTTTGATGACACCTGATGAATACTCATGAGACAAAGAATCAAGGCTAGCGTTGCGTCAAATATCTTACCCATGAACTCAGCGAAAATCAGAGCAGGATCTAGTGATAAATCAGGACCAAATGAGTCAAAAACTATCGGATACTAGGCTCACCGAGGTTCTTTGTCAATGGCTGGGGCAGGTGAGGCCAGTACTCGTTCAAGAACGTTATGTAGGATACGAATGACTCTCGACGTTGGAGCATGTAGTCACTCGCAACTTCCCCACTAGAGTTCTCATTCTCCTGTGCTTCGTCCCTCCCTCCCGATGTGACGTCGAGCTTGCTATCAAGCTTCCTGTAATCTGTTTCCAATAGCCGACAAAGCTGATGAACAGACACTTCAGGTCAGCAACAGCACAGCACAGAACCACATCTATGCCTCACATGATCGAATGTGACGAATAAAGGGAAATGTTCGTCTTTAAGCTCCTTGAATGACTTGGGAAGTGTACCATGATGTTCTTCTTCTTCATCATGGTCGAAGAGGCCTTTCTCTTCCTGCACTTTCTGCTGGGAAGCCAGGTTTGAGGACTCTTCTGCAGTCCTTTGAGCTGCAGCCTGCGACATGGCCAGCTTGACATAATACTCTTGAACTTTCTCCGCCAAAACCCTAGACTGGGTCACGAACAGCTGCCGAGGCCGGGCGAGCTCTCCATCGAGTTCGCTACGAAGATTCTCGTACGCCCTTTCAATACCGAGCATCTTGAAGAGCATGGTCGTAGTTTTTCTAATTGAATGTGTCAACAACGGTAAACCACGCGCAGACAGTATAGAGAGCATACCCAGTACCACTTCTACCGAGGACATAACATGAACCGGGGTGTTTGACTATCTCTTGTTCCCCAGGGCTAAGGAAAATAAAGAATTATTTCCGACATAGGGACGTGATGCAGGAAGAACTTACGACATATGGAAGACATGAGCGACGTCTTGATTCGCCAAGATGCCTATGGATAATTCAGCATCGGCTCGAAGCGAACTTACTAAGATAATCCCTACTGTGTAAAAGTGCCTAGGATAAATGTCAATACTAAGTTTGTGTAATGCCAAAAGATATTCACCTGGGAGAACGTCACGAATTTTTCAAGTCTAACAATCCTAATTAGCGGAATAACTCAATGCATGCTAAAATAAACGCACACTAGAAGCGAGTGCAGCTGGATGAAAGAAACAGTCAGCGCAGTCACAAAAACTAGCCATACGACCTTACTTCTTGCTGTTCATCCGGGCGCAGATCAGGCAGGTTACTCGATGGGACCTGCTCATCCATATCGGCGTTCGGAGGGAAAACTGCTGGTGAGTACACCTTGTCTCTTGCATTTACCGGCTTGGTACGATACACGCATCTATATGAAATGTCGTGAGCTGAGAAGCCTTGGTGCTGAACCATCGAACATACCGTTTCCTGTATTCCTTCCCTTTTCCTGAGATCTGCTTGCTGACTGCGTCCCAGAAATTTCTGCTCAATTGTGCGTGTGTATAGATACCGAATATACGGATGACTTTGAACACTATCAGATGTTGTTGGGCAGAATGAAGAGTCCCCTGCTTACCCTGTCTCTCGACCTAACAATACACAGTTAGTAGCTGTCCGTTTGATGGAGAAACGTCGTGGAGGCTTACGTCGGCTTCAAATTCTTTGATACAATCGACTTGATACTGAAACGGAAGTTACTCGTACGACAAAGAAAGTACAATGAGATTGAGAAGTATCATACCACCAAGCGAGAATCTCTCGTCATTTTCGCTTCATATATAGGCACGTCGTTGTCTGATCCGGTCAGACGTTTCTGGTTGTCGTCAGAAAAATGACCATTGGAGAGCTCTCTGGAAGAACAGGTCATTTCGAGCTCACGCCACATGATGATGGAGACGAACCGGATTTTCTTAAGGTAAATGGCAAAGAGCTTCTGGTCGTCCCGTTTCGCTTCCCGCAAATTCTTGTCTGCTCGAGTTGATATGAGGATGCGCCAGTCACCGAAGCCTTCCACTGAATCAAAGTACAAAGCAGCCTTCATTGGTTGTATGTTTGGATATGCCCCGGCACCATCGACTACTTGCTGTGCCGCAGTTGCGGGTTCGCTGTCGGCCTGCATGACGTTTGCACCGTTTATATCGCTGTCGGTCGCCACCCCAAGGCTGATATAGGCTTGCTTGAAGATAGGAGTAAGCTCCGGTTTCCGAAGCACGTCAAGATAATGCTGCAGCAAGTTAGACATCGCAGGTATTGAAGACGAGAGACACCCACCATCAGGATATCTTTCTGGTCATTCAAGAGTTGTTGCTCAAGGGATACAGCATCTTCTAGCGAATCAGGAACATCGACCTGTAACCTCTCAAAGGCCTTTGTATCGATGGACATCTGTCGAGTGGCGGCGCGCTTGTTCTTCTTTCTGTCGCGCTGCTTTGTTCGTTTCGCTACGAAAAAGCCCTCGAACTCGTCATCTACATCATCAAATACTGGGCTCTTTGTCTCTGACCCAAAGGTGATCGAAGACAAGGCCTTGAGGACAGGCCTTGTTAGTTCGACCGAATTATGACATACAGCCAGATCAGACAAGGGGTATTCCTGATGCCAGAAGTACAGGGACAATTGGCCGAGTAGCGAAGACGCAAGAGAAGACTCGAATGAGGATGCACTAGATGGGAACATACTGGCAATGTGCGCCTTTGTTATGTTCGCCACCCGGTCGCTCACCCCTATTATTATCGCAAAAGTCGTCAATCTTTTGAAACAAACCCTTTGAAAGCAAACTCACCAGAGAAAACAAACTCGAACAAATTGCTTACGGCCATCATGTCCCTGTAAATGAGCTCCAGGTTGACGGCCGGATTTTCGAGATAGCCCTCGAGGGCGCAGATAGTGCTCTCGAGGGCAATCTCATCTTGCAGCATAGTAGGGCTGCACAGATTCATGTCGAGATGAACATGAACCTGTTTGTATGTTTTCGTCTGTTTTACGAATGGCATTTTGTGGTCAGAATGCGCAAGTTCTCGTGGTATGGATGTGGATGTCACAGGAAAAGGTGTAACAGGCTCGGAGCCGTCCCCCAAAGGGGTACTTTTAAAGTTCATCGCGGGCCTCGTGCGGGGCTGCATGCCAGAAAAGTCTAGTTGACTTTGAGGCAGTCGCTCGGGCTTGCGTTACTTGCCTCGAGGATGTAAGGTTTAAGAAGTCAAGTGCTTTGGGAATGACGTTTCCGTTTATTCGCGTGATAATAGTATTGGTAGTGACCTTGCAAACCACTTGTATGTTTACTAGATGGTTTGCGAGACCACTCAAGAGATAGAAGTTTGCTGAAAATCGAGGGGAAGACTAGGAAGTCGTAGTCGCGATTGAAGACGATCCTTGAGTCGGAAGTCGTCGACAGAAATAGTCACGCTACACGAGAAGTCACGCGTTACATGTCGCGAAAGACACGTGGAAATCGCGTGGCGAATCCGGCCATCCCGAGTCTAATCCAATGGTAAGCGCTTAATCACTTGACTTATACCACCAGTGGCATCCGCCCTTCGAGCTTTTCAACCCCGTTTGATCAGCGTTGGATATCGTGGATACTGACTACCTATGTGGTACAGCACTCTGACTGAACAAGTAAAAGTCTGCGAGCTGCTTCAACGCCAGTGGCAGTAGTACCAACTAAAGGCTAGCATTGCAAACTTATTGACCACTCTGTAGACTCTAGAGCGACGATTCTACAAGTTAAGCACATCGGTTTCCCATCTAATATCTAACTTATAAACCCATTCTTTTTTACAGCTCTCGTCACCGGAACTCCGGAGGCCACTACATCTGGTTAGGTGAGCTGAACATCTGCGATTGTGGTCATCACAAGACACTACATGTACGTTGATGGAGTCTTAGGTTACCGTCTACATCCTTCACTCCATCTACCAGGGTTGTGTGGCCTTCTTTTTTTTCCCGATCTCGGAGGATTCAAGCTTCAAGTGCATTTGACAGCCCAACTTTCGTCCTTCCACATACAAGAGCGTCTCTGTTTGCACTGGAGGAACAGAACACTCCTTATAGAAGACTCTCTGGACACCTATGGCAACATATCCATCTCATTCCCACCCAATGCTGTTAGGTGATGGGTTTTAGTCTTCGGATGTATCCCCGAGTCTTCAAACTTCAAGCTTTCAAGTTTGAGTTCGCGCCGACGGAGCCCTAGCTACAGATTCTTACGGTAATGCCATTGGTTTGATAATTAACTTTGTACAGGGCCTCCATCTCCATCCGCAACACATGGCAATGCTAGCATGTCAGCCATCTCGTGCTACCGAACTAAGTGGCTGCCGAATTTCTCAAGCCTACGTAACTCCCTGTTTACTTGCAAATGCACAAGTTACCACCATAATTGGTTTCCGCACATACATAGCTGTGCATGGACTGCGACCCGAGCTACTCCAGCGCGGTGATGAATCTTGTAGATTAACTTGGTTAGGACGCGGCCTTGGTGGCGTCCGAAGATCCCAATCCAGCCCGTTCTACGGGAGTCCGATTTCCGGTGAGAGCTCTACCTATGCCTACCTATGTCTTACTCTCGTTTATAGCAAACTTGATCAATATGTCGGGTAGAGTAGCGAGTTGTCACCGCGTGCATGCATCATATCAACACATTACTTTTGTTGTTCTGGAGCTCCCGTCTAATTGTAACACTGACTTCAACGCTTATACATATAAGCAGTTACCCTGAAGATCCCTTACCAGGCCATCCGCTCTCATACCGCCCACTCTCCAGTCCGGACCATCAGCGCCATGGATTCAATTGTGCAAAGCATCCCGCATCAACACCAGGTAGCGGTTTAGTGGCAACTGTCAGCGAAACTCGTGATACGAAGTACGGCAGCTTCCATGTTCCACAGGTCGAACAGTGCTGCGACGTTAACGACGCACCCGTGCATACCGGAACGCTCTGCGGCGTGGTTATCACCCAGGTAAGTGTGATATTGACTATTAGAACTCTATCTTCCCATTGTCACATTCGTGGTTAACGCGCGTGGCCCGATTGGCATGTCGCCGTCCCAGTCAGTGTATTGAATCCCGCGAAAACCCCTTTTTCATCATCAGGACCGTGATGGTATGTTTCGCTGTAATCATATCTTACCCTGCAGTGCCTGCGCTGATTATCTATGACTGTAGTTTGTGAGCGCGATACTCACGGGTTATCTGCTGTCTTCTTGATACAAAGCTCTTTCCATCTGTGTCAAAGCGTACAGCAGGCTTCATGTATCACAATGACATCCGAATCGTCAAGTGAGCTTTACATACACTCCGTCTTGTTTAGTGAATAAGACGATCCTTCGCTCTCTTTACATCTAGGCCTACGAGCAATCATACGAACGCTACACCTATCACAGTGCAGAATCATCACCTTGACCTATCACAACACACCATTGTCATTCCACCAATCGGACTCGCGGCCACCTACCCCGATCTCACTGCCCCTTCGGGTTCACACCTTCACACAAGCAACCCACAACCGCCTCCTCTCCTCCTTCCTTCGCCTGCAGCTGGTCCCCGTCGCTGACTGATGACCTCATCGGCAGAAGCCTTGTCGCGGAATGACTTCGGCGCATCACCTTCTTTGGCCAACCATGCGCATAAAGCTTGAACGTGGGTGCAATCCACTCTGTGAACGTTCGACCCTAATATCGAAAGAAAAAGTACTGTGAGCGGGCGGAGGTAGTCGACAAAAGAACTTTCGACGCGGGTCGCTACATGTTGTCGGGCTCTATTCAAGACTTCTTAACGACAACGAGCGATGATCCTCTTCAATTTCTCTCATATGTGGCAGTACGGAACTCAGACGGTCGGTTTCTCTCGTCACTGCTGACCTGGATAAATTAGCAACGCTCTCACTCGGGTGTTCAAACGTTCATAGCTGGTATGTTCTTCTCGTTCCTTGGCTCCATCTGGAGGGATTCGATTCTGTTAGCCACCTACGGTATCCCGTCTTTGAAATTGTCGAGCAAAGCTCGGAGGTCCAAGTATGCTTGCTCTTCGATTCACTGCAAAGTATCTTATCACCCGGACGTCTGGTTTTGATCTTATTATGCGCAGACTCTCCTTTTCGATTTCGTCTAACAGCCTTGGCAAAACCGCCTCGATCGGTCAAATACATACATAGTTGGCTTCTACCAAGTTACCAGTACCTCTCCAACGCGATAATACCAATCAGTTGTCATCTTCGTTATTTGTTACTGTAAAGTGTTCCACGCGGCTATTGCAGGGAATTTCTGACGTCAACCCGATACCCAACACATTCAAGACGACGTTCAATACACATCTGAGCTTCACAGTGGTGTATATTGATTTCGGCGTGTTCAACCAAGAAAGCGCATGCGCAGTGGATATATCACAAGAGTAGTCTACACTGCCTCTCGTGTTTGCTTCCGCCAATCTTGGCGGAAAAGCCTTTGAGCATGAACGAGCCATGTGCATCATCTCCATTTTTACCGCAAAATTTCTCCTCCTCAAGTTCTCCAAGAAAATTCAGGCGGTAAGGCATTTCCGAGGAATCTACTCATGAAGTTGTGGCTCACGATTTTGCAGCCTGATGATGACGATGATCGAGGGGCGGTGGTGGATGATCTTATCTTATCTTATCGTTTGACTCCGTCCTCGACAGGCACCGCGTACACCGTCAAGATCTGAACAATATTTAAACACCGTACGTGAGTACTACGTCGACTCAACATTATCTTATTAGCGAGGTATACAACATGCACAGTAAGTAGCGTTGGTTACAATGATCATTAACAATTACATGTATTATATACGTACAAACATCACTTTTCTTCTCACTCAAGTTGCCACAGCAAGACGGTCATAGTACGCCTCAAAAACCACATACATCCAAACCCTCCCGCGGTGCATCAGTGGCGTATAGTACCGTTCGTACATCTCATCTCCGCACCTCGGTCCAACAACACGACACCGACCAACCAACTATCGCTCTTCAATCTACCAGTGCATTCAAACGGATGCCATGCGTAAACAACGAGGACGCAGTCGTGCTGTTACTCAACGCCAGCCCCTATACTTGAAGTCATGAACGCAAGTCAGCAGAATCAGGCCGTCTCTGTCGTTGTACTGCAGAATACTCCGTCACCAGTCAACACACGCATAAGTCGAGGCCCCATGGGAAACTTCAATCTAGATCAAAGCGACCTCACGAGTGTTTGGGGTGTATGTTTCCACCACTGTGAGTTGGTCACCCAAAACGTGGACGTTATCTCTTTGAAGGAGTCGTTATCATACGGAAACTAATAGGTGGGCGTAATGTGTGGATTCCATCGTACACTAATGAAGATGTTTCGGTATTGAAATTTACCGGTTCAGGCAAGTAAGAACGTACTTGCGTTCACGGCGTGGTTTCTGAGCAAACTGCTGGAATGAAGGTCCTGCCATACTAACGGGGGGGTGAGTATGATGATAGACTCCGCAGTCTGGACTCAACAGAAAGAGCATGGCGAGTCTCGAGATCGTCATGTCCACGGTCAAAGAGTATCCCCTGTTTTCCGGGTTCTGATGATTGTGACTGGCTTGTATGGTCGCGTGAGGAGGTTCATAGTGCTACGAGGTTCCTCTCACCGTCCTTCGTCGTGCCACTGATTCAGTAAGCTCTTACGTTGGTGGGTTAGAGTAAACCCAACCAAACCCCCAAGGACGTAAAACGATTGGCCGTCCCCTGAACAAAAAGCTCCTATCCACAAACCTTCAAGTAGAGATTCTTGGCGAGCGGTCCAAAGACCGTACCCGTAAATCATTGGTCAATGTAATCGCAAAGATCATCGAGAGGCACTTACTTGCATCCCTCCCTTCACCAGCATGGCACCTTTGGTACCGTACAATCGATAATCGACCACGTTACCATCTTCATCTTCTCGAAGACCACCCTTCGACTCGAAAATCCTCCCCCAAACGAGAGTTATCCTTGATAATCAGTATCATCACACCTCGAATCTTTACGTATACTCTAACCCCGTCGCCCTCGAGGGTGGAAACACACCAAAGGGCTCGACTTCCTGGAGACCACATACGGATAGATTAGCGGGGACGTCGAGATTGAGAAGCTGCGTTGTTGAACGTACGCGCGCCAGGAGCTTGGTCATCTCCTTCAGTCTACTGACATGGACCTTGTGAGAAACTACTCTATAATTTGTGTCTGTGAATGCATTGCACCACACGTCATCAGGCTCATTGACGTGCGTTCTATGAGAGCAAAAAGGTCTCGTGACGGAGAAAGTTACCTCACGTCGATGAACTCTCTCTGAGCTCGTCTCTCATTAACCATTAATCATTCCCGGGCCTTCAGTGCTTCACGTATAACCATTGATCCCGGGAGTTCACGAGCCCTGAAGATAAATTGGCAAGTGTGAGCCCGTAAGTCACTCCAGCATGAGTCCGCACTCGAGAAACATCGCACCTCGCTGACTCACTCTCTTCGTCGTCCAATACAGAGTCAGTACCTCGCTGACAACTTGGAAGACAGAAGCCTCCCGGAAGAACGTACCGTACGGCGTACGACGAGCTCATGATTAGAAAGTTCAAATGGACGCATCAACCCTCTCTGCGGCCCGCCGGGTCTACATACCCATCGTTCGTCGCGTTCTTGAATCTTTTTTTTTTCCAGTTTGCCTTCTCTCATCTAATCGTCTTTCTCTCGTCAGTGAGTGTGCCGCAGAATCTTCAATATCAAGTGCCATGTTCCTCTAGCTGTGTATACAGATCTTTGTCGGATAATCAATAAAAACATGGCAAATCGATTCAACACTCACTGGTGCATCTTTATTACCGCGCACTGCCACGAGCCAGCCGAAAGCGATGCAGTTTCTGATAGTAGAGTACGTATTCGTAGAGTCCTGGAATCATAAGCTTAAGCTCCCGGCTGAGTGTGCGCGAAATCAGCCTGAGAGCGAACTGTAAACCTGTGCAGAAATAGTCGTCCATGATGAAGATGCAGAATTTGAGAGCAATTCCAATGCCTCCCAACGTCTATAGAGACTGTCTCGTAGAAACCCATGTTTGATGTTTGCTAGACAATGTCGCGGTGGTAGTGCGGGTCAAAAAAAACATATGTAACGCTTCACGGATCCAACTTCGCATCAAGGGAATAGTACTGTAATCATTATACGTTCTCGGATCTTGCAACCCGTAATATCCGGGATAGTTGTCCGCGAATTCCACATTGCGCGAATTTTCCACGCAATGATCAATTCACCCAAGTTCGTTTCGCATTGCACACAGCGCGAGCTATGAGGGGAAACCACAAAATAATTATAAAACACGGTAATATATAGCTAGCCGGGTGAGCCCGTACGTAGTCCCCGCTCTAATCGAAATCGAAATCAACGTGACAGTTTTCGGTCGCAGGCACCGATCGTCCAATCACTGGCCACCCCTCTCTCGCTCATCGCCCAAAAAACATCCGACGTTGGAGCTCAAATCGTTTTGCTCGAATTCCAAATTCGTCTTGACAAGTGCCATGCAACCATTGGCTTCCCCCTCAACCTCAAAATCGCTCCGAACTACAAATTCAGTCAAACTGGAGCGTTCGAGCGGGGTGAACGTTGTGAAGGATATAGTCTTGCTCAGGTGGGGGAAGTTCGAGGCCTCTGCATTTACTTAATAATGTGCTACTGCTGTACTGTATTATTCCTAGTAGGTTTATTAGAACGTCGAGAGAACTCCTAAAAAGTATACGTGGTACGTAGAACTTCCTCCTTGTTTTTATTGACCAACCGAAAGAATACATATTTCAGAATCAACTTACATGCGGCCGAAACGGGACTCGACAACCGACCGTCGGCAGGGGAGAACCACAACCTATTTTTTCAACCTTTCCTGGTGATTTTCGTACGGGGAAGAAAAAAAATGCATACCGGGCTGGTATACTCGAATAGCCTGAATCGTCAGAGTTCCTCCCTTGCGATGCCGATGGTAGTGTGGCTATTGGCCGACGCAGTGCTGGAAGATCCGGGAGACCGAGTTGACGGTTGGTATACGTACCCGGCGGTATGACGGGTAGATATTCTCCCCTTTCCCCTCCCGTCCCGCTGAGTCGATCATCATCGTCAACGCATGGTGTACTCAAAGTAAAGGCTATCAGAATATTCAACGTAGCATGCAAACTGGCACACGACCTTTGTCGTGGAAGTTTCCCCTCCCCCTTTCCTCATGTATGTACTCCAATACTACACACCATCCAGAGCTATGTACGTTCTATGATATCGACCTAGACCACCACTCGGTATCATCGCGCATAACACTGAACATAGCCTCATAGCAGCAGTAGTCGACTAACCGGCGAGCAGATCCCGTCTCTCCCTATAGACCTAGTATGTAATCATTAAGCGGCACCGAGCCGTCTAGGTCTACAAACGCATTGAACGATCCAGAACCAAAAACACCCCTTTTACTTCACAACTTACTAATACCTAACAAGTTTACTCCACCATAACTAACCCAGTGCTCGATTTTAGACTCACGAAATCGTTTCTTGTGCTAACCTAGTAAAGTCGGTTAGTCATCGTCATCGACGAGTACGGTTGGTTCGTACTACTCCGTTGAAGACCGGGTCGACGAGGCTTACAGTAAGTTGCGCTGGGCTAGCCACATCTCCTCCTTCGCATCTTCCTACTTACTAACCATAGTAGCTTGGATCTTCCATCTTCCTAATCAATTAATTATCTCGACCCTCCCCACTCTTCGTCATGAACAATCTCCCTCCCCGCATCTCCCACATAGCCGTCCTATCCCATCTCATCGATTTTAGAGTACTTGCACGGAGTTGAATTTATGTTACATATTGAATATATTCCGAATTTCCTCTCGTTTATTACCTTGCATTCATTATTATATTCATCAGAAAATCACTAGCGTATGGATAGAGAGGCGACTTCACGCACACACCCAAAAAAAATAAACAGAAACAACATAAAATTTCTATCACAAACCAACGTCGACTAAGTAGCTGAAAAGTAGTAGTAACCAACACAACACGGTCTATTAACCATAAGTAAACAAGCAAACTGTAAAACCACAAGATGATACTAAACAGTCAAGAATCAAGCATAAGAGAGAAGTCAGGAAGGAAGTCAGGAAGAGAGGGAGGTAAGGAAGGAAGGGAAGACAAGAACACCTAGTACTAGTTATTATAGTAACAACCGTACAAACGACCAACGATTATACCCACAAAAGCAAAGCAAAAAAAAGAAGGAAGCTTCGTCTTGGACTCGTATGGAGAGGTGAAGAAGCGAATTATAAAGTATAGCACACACGGGAGAATCTTGAATGGATGGATTGGATGGGTGAATGCAAGGGGATGAAAGTGGAGATGTATGAGAATTCAGGAAGTAAAAAAGAGGAGGAGAGGGAGGTATCGCAGAGGCATAAACGGAGGAAGACCATTATAAAACGTGTCGGTCTGTTGGGGATGGGGATGGGGATGAGAGTATGGGGTGAGAGAGGAGGAAGAGAGAGAGGAACAATATCCGAGAGCGAGGGAGAGCATATAGAGAATACAACATAATGATAGCAAGCATCGATAACAATCAACAGAAGCGGTGGGGGGGATCGTGTGGGATGGATTCATAAAATGCGTAGCGTCAGGGGAGGGTTGAATGATGGGGGGAGAGAAATACGAGGGAGAGAGAGATTAAACACAAACACCGCCATCTCAAAACGTCGACAACTTGAACGGCCCAGCCAAGCTCCTCGGCTCGACCTCCTTGGGGAACCAGAGTTGGAAATCTCCGTCCTTCACAACAGGGTTCATCCTCTGTCTCCTCATCTCCTCCTCCTCGCGCGCCATCTCGATCTCATACGCCGCCATCGCCCCAGGGACCTTCATGCCGATAACTTCCACAGAAGGTTTAGGCTGCCAGCGACCCCCGCCATTGGCCTTGCATATAGCAGAGGCGTGGCAGAGAGGGTAAGCGTCTAGCTCGCTCGACGTGGTGGTGGCGCAGGAGGAGTCTGATGATTGGGATGCGTTGCTGCTGAAAGCGTTGACGCGGGGGTTGGTGCGTGCGCGTCGGAGGGGCATGCGAGCCAACGTGGGGGGCAGGACGTCGAGAGGAGTGTGTGGTGTACGTGGGGAGCTGGCAGTGGAGCTGGACTCGGCATCCCACTGTTCGGCCTCCTCGAGCTTCTTTTGTGCCAGTGCTCGGCTTCTGGAGCTCTTGGTGCCGTGGATCTGGTCCCAGCAGTCGTCGCATACTCGGGTGGCAAGGACGGGGGATTGCGAGGAGGCGTAGGTAGAGATGGGGACACCCTTGGGTGGATTGAGGAAGGGGAGGCTGGAGGTGTCTAGGAGGGTCGTGGCGTGAGTCGAACACTCGGCGCAGAAGACACCGCCGCATTTCCTGCAGTGCTGTGCAAGGAGATACTGTTAGCATGGACGGAACAGCAAGATTGATGGGGGAACGTGAATGAGTAAAAACTTACATGTCTGCGTTCAAAGATGGAGAACTTGCGGCTGCAGAGGAAGATGTCGCACCTGGATGCCTGGGAGTCGGGCTGTGTGAATGGGTTGATTAGACACGTGATGATCAAACACGAAGTTGAGGTTTACCTTCCAGAGAGACCTGGGGAGGAGAACGGCGAGGTGCTCGTTGCGTCGGAGCTCGTTCTTGGTGTCGTAATGAATGTCGACAGGCGAAGAAGTGAGTGCCCGGTCCGGGTGCGTGTAGCGTGCGCTGTAGGAGGCGTTGCTGGTGGACGAGCTAGCGAACGATGACGAGCTGGCGCCTGATAGGACAGATGCGTGAGTGGTGGTTATTAAAGGTGGTGATGCTGAACAAGACGCGTACCTTGGGATGAGAGGATGCTCTCCGTGTCTGTCATGTCTTTGTGTATGGGGCTTAGTGAGGCGAGTCTCGAGACGACGGCCGCGGCGAATGAAGGCATGACAAGGATGTGTGGGGAGAGAGGTGTGAAGGGAGGAGGGTGTGATGAGGAGGCGAGGGGGATGTGATGTGTGGCCACAAGAGGCAGTCGGAGAGGACAGCGAGGGCTCTGGGCGGGGGGACGATATATAGCTCAGAAGGACAGACGCTGGGAAGGGAGGTCAAGATCTGATCTGAGATGCGAGATCTTGGGTGTCGCGTGCAGAGATTTCGGATTTGGATTTTGGGAAATCGCGATGGACGGGAAACCAATGGGCGCTCTCGGGCAAATTCAGCAGTGATCATCGGAGGAACCGCTTGGCGCCCTTCCACCGCAAAGCCACCGACCTCGAGCTAAAAGCCTCCCCCGCAGTATCCTCGCCTAGCTCTCCACAAGTTACCTCGGTATAATGCTTGCCTTATAGCTACCTAGGCAGCCATCTGCCCTGCATGTAGCCATGTTTTACCATGACCACCATCTCACGAGTTCCGAAAAAAAAAACCAGGGAAAAAGCGATCTATACACGTGTCGCGCATCAACAGCCCGCCCTGAGCATGCACACAGCCCTGCCAGCACTATGTGTATAATAATGAACCGACGTCGCAGTCGTAGCTAGCTCGTAGCTAGTCTTTATACACCATGGGGAAGGACGCGGTTGTCGGCCGTTGTCGCTGGTTGTTTCCCTCCTCGGACTGTGCGTGCGTACGAATCAGATACCGGCGATTTCCAGCCAATGGGATTCTTCCTCTCGTGATTGGACCTTGCGTCGTAAGCGATTTCCCACGTCTTGGATACCAAACATTGCCTGTCTCGCGACCTGATGGAAACTAGGATGGCCCTGCACACTTTCCCACGTCCGTATATTCCTCATTGCAGGTGATATCTTACTTGTCGGGTGGGCTCTGTGCTCGACAGCGGCCGACGTGGCATGTGTGTCGCTCGTCGTCGTCGTGTCATCACCATCGTCGCCGCCGCCGTTGTCCTCAGGTTAACTTACATACGTACAACAATTACTGCGCTCCGTCGAAAGAACATCCGCACTTCTCCCCTCCAATCAGAAACCCTTCAACCAATAACCATCCACGAAACCCGAATTTCCAACCGTTAACACACCGGGGCGTCCGCGTCAGGCATCCTCCATACTTACTCTTAGTGCTTTATATCCCTTGGAGACCGACACCCGACCCTGTCTCTTTTTACCGGTGACATTGACTCGCAAGGGTCGAGCCCTGGAGTCGGTTCTTGGATGTACGTAGCCACTTCATGTTGGCTGTCAGCAGTCAGAACGCTTGAACTCTGAACGTGTTTCATGATTGGACCTTGCAACGGTGGCGTTGGAGGGCCAAAAGGTGGTAGTGGTATAAGAGGCCGAATCACAATTTCTACTCAAGTTCGTGCATGCAGGAATTTGTATAGTAGCTACAATAATTCTCGATGCGAGTAAACCACTGACCAAAGTTGAACTTGCACATTCACAAATTTTAGAGGAGAAGTCGCACAAATCAACCATAACATTCCAAGCTCTGAACCGCCGTGACATTTACTGTACAATAATAACAATAACACAATCTCAGATCACCATGTTCGAATAACAAGCTTCAGGTCACATCAGACTTTGACTTCCTCACCCTCGCCTTCAACAGTCTTCACCTCGACCCAAAGTCCTCCCTACAACACATATCCCAGAAAGAAATCAAATCAGCAACCACACAATCAAAACCATAGAACAGAAAGAAAAACAAAAACTACTTACCACAACATACATCGTCAAATGCCCCTTGATACGAGCCTTATCCAGCCCGTTAGAGAACCTAGACTCTGCCCACCCAGGCGGGGGCACCGCCTCCGGGTTCGCCTCCTGCACGAGCTTGATCGAGGTGATTTGTTGGAGTAGACGGATGAGCATGAAGGATATTTCGTTGTACGCGAACTACATTTTCGATTCGAAAAATGAGATTTTTTTTCAGCATTGTTGTACGTGGGAGAAAAGCAGCTTCACGAGGACGACGTACCTGTTGTCCGAGACAGATCCTAGGACCAGCGTTGAATGGGAGGAAGATGAAAGGGTTCGGAGTGAGGTATTTGTGTAGACGGTCGTCTAAGAACCTGTCCGGGTCGAATTCCTGGGCTGAATTAGCAGAGTGTGATAAATAAATTCGTTCGTTAGCGTGCACAGTCAAACAAACGAAAACTCGAAAGCTTACCTGTAGGACCCCACAAATCCTTTCGTCGATGCATTATGAAGACAAAGTAAACCATCCTGTGCAGCGACGAGGAATTACTAAGCAGTGGACGGTGATAATCATGAGATGTCTAGCTCACCGTGTGTCGGCGGGGATGAACAGGGGTGTGCCTCCACGTTGAACTGAAGGCCATACAGTGTCGTGCTTCGAGCAGCTACAAGAATGTGTGAGCGGTGAAGTAGGGTGATCTTTATCGTGTAATGGCTTACCGTGAGTTTACAGGACTGATGATGAATTTACACGAATTAGTAAACGCGAGAACAGTCTAGTATCAAAACGTGCTTACACGGGAGGATAAAGACGTAAAACCTCTGCATTATAATTCAGTGAACCACACTCTACACGCGAGTCACAACTAAACTTACCGTTGATAAACGCACGAAGATACTTCATCTTCTTGATATCATCATACGAAGGCCTGTTCGTTCCAACATACTCATGGATCTCCTCGCGGAGTCGGCGCAGAATGTGAGGGTGCTGAGACAGGTTGTATATTGACATGGTCAATGTGATAGCTGTCTATAGTATATCATAGTAGCAAGAATCAGCACACGCATGTCTCGATACCTTGACAAACCCCAACGCACCGTATCACGTCCAGCAAGCAAGATATTCAACGTTTCGTCCCGAATAATCTTCGGATCTTGACATAAACCAAATCAGTAACGCCCTATCTACTCGCGGAAACGATCATTAACAACACATACCATCCGTCGAATTCACCAAATGCCCAAGCAAAGTCCCACTCTCTTCAACTTTCCCATCAGCCTCCTCCTCATCCTCCTTTACCTTCGCCTTCGCTTGATGCTTCTTCGCAATAGCCTCCTTCAACAACGGCTCAATGAACTCATCCATCGTCGAGATATGCTCATCCACCTTACTCTTCCAAAACTCCCAAAGCGGCCATGCGTTAGCGAACAACGACCGCTTCGCAGTGAGCTCTTGTGCTTGTAAGAAAGAATTGGCGAATCGGTTGGCCGGGTGGTCTGTACTGGAGTAGGCCCGTGGAACTCCGCTGGTAGATGGGTAAGGAAGGCCTGCGTCGAGAGAGCAAAGGTCCTTTCCGAAGAGGAACTCTGTAGCTGAGTCGAGTGTGAAGCGTGCGACGAGGTCCTGTTCAGCGTGTTAGTGTGTACTAGTAGGAACGAGTGACAAATAGAGTGGCGACGTACCTGCCAGTCAAGCGCATATCCTGCTTGAGAGCGTTCTTTGACTAGGTCGAGGACTTTAGTTGCGTGTCTATGGTCGTAGTCAGTATTAGACTGCTGACCACTGTAGAGCAATCGTTACCTGTCGAAAACATCAAAATGCGATATCCTGTCCTTGCTAAAGAACGGACGGCTGATACCACGATGGAATCTAAGGAAGCCATTATATTGAGCGTAGTTCAAAAATAAGTTCATAGAAATACTGACTTCCACATGTCGCCTATGACGCAGAGGTAAGCATGATGATGGATGATGGTGACATATGGACACCCTGACTCACCATCAGAGTTAAAGACACCCGTACCGAGTAGCGACTTTAGTTGTGCAACAAACCCGGGTCCTATAGTGATGTCAGTAACTAGTAGTGATCCAACAGGGGTCTACAACCCTGACCTTTTTCGAAGCCTTCAAAGTCCGTCGCCAGTAACCTCTGAAACACGAAGTGTTAGATGGAATGTGGTGAGGGATCCAACAAACTATACGAACCTTGACATACTCTGGCTCTGCCGTAAAGATCTAGTAGCACGCAGAGCATCGTCAATATCACCTTATGAAGGCCAAAGTTGATACGCATATTCAATATCCAACACTCACCCTATCTTGAAACATCACGGACGAGTTTATCGTATAACCATACTGCTCCATCTGCTCCATCATACGGTAACCTAACACGCCCATGAATCATAAGAAACCTCCTCCTCCACGGGACACAAGCAACCACTCACAAAGAAACCTATCCTCCCTATCCCGAACATACTGCTTCACCAAATCCAACCCTCCAGGCAACTTATACTCGACCTTCGGGGGCATAATAGCCCCACTGTTAGCAGCCTTTCTCTTGTTGTTCCATTTGGACCAAAAGGTATGCAGTGCAAGAGCGAGGGGCCATGAAAGCACGGCGAGCACCAGTCGGAGGGCGGTGGGTACGTTGACGCCGAATCGACGGCTGAGGAGCCTGCCGGCGAGGAGGACGGAGACAGGAGGAACGAGCAACGCAGGCAGCCTGGGGGTCAGGTAGACGATACCTGGCGGGAGTGGCATTTTCAATGTAGAGTTGGTGGTTGGTTCGAGAAGAGAGCGAAGAACCTGACGTTCCCTATTCGCCTTCGATTAGCCCTGTATATAATGGCCCGCCGGATATGATGATGCTCGACGGACAAAGATCGCGGATGTGATTGAAATAAGCCGAGTATGCGATCATGGACTCAATTCCATGACTTCACCACCCACGATCCGGGAGCACAGACTGCCGACCCGCCGGTTCAGGAGCTCGGACGCCAGAGTACTGCATTGGCAACAAGATAGAGAGTACAAACAAAATCACATTGCTCAGAGACAGTCACACGAACAACAGCATTGAAAAACGGCCACGGACTAATCATGCACGACAGCTCCGATCCAGACGACTAAACTAGCTTACTCGTCATCCGACTCCTCATCGCTGTCCTCGGCTTCGTCTAACCACTGTACACGAGATGTCAGTCGGACAATTTCAATGAGCACTCGTGTGGTGCGGCCGAAACACTGACCTTGAGGAAAGGCTCGCTGGCCTTTCTGACTTTCTTGCTGGTTTCCTTGTCAACATACTTCTTGCTGACGTGTGTACCCCACTGCTTGATCACTTCTTCCTCCAGGATGTCGGCCTGGTAGAATCCCATGAGGATTTTAGGGACAGAGGGAATCAGCTCGGGGTGGATGTTGCCAACTAGGCGTTCGAGTCCACCAAGAAGAGACTTCTGGTGCTTCTCCGACGTAACCATCTATAACGCCATGTCAGATATACGCCGTAATCATCTACGTCTCAGACATACCTTCTTAAAGAGAGCTGCGTTCGTGGGGATTTCCGAGACAATCTGCTCAGTGAAGATATTCTGAGCAACGAACTGCACAGTCTTGTACTTCTTCGCAATCCCCAACTCATCCGCCTTCTTGTACACCTCAACCGGGCCAGCATCTCTGTTGTCCTGAATCCAGTGCCCAAGCTGCCCGTAAGGGCTGTCAGCATCCTCGTCGCTGTCATCATCACCAACTGCGAGGTTAGCCATAGCGCTCTCCGCAGCCTTGGTACGAGCGCGAACGGCCTCGGGTGACGTGTCGATAGACCAATCCTCCTTTGCAAGAGCCGAATCCGTGTTGAGCTCTGCTGCCTCGCTCTTGATGCGCTTCATTAGCTCATCGTCGCTCTCACCCTCAGCATCATCATCCATGACGGGTCCCGCAGCTTCAGCGTGGGTGCCGTTGTTAGTGGTAGGACTGTCTGCGCCGTTCTTCTTAGACTTGCTCTTCTTAGCGTTCTTCGGCGGATTCTTGAGGATGAACGTCGTAAGCTTGTGACGCATATCGATATCGGTTCGCTTCCCGCAAGCCTTGCAGTCGCGAATGATAGTCTCGTTCTTGGTGATGAGCAAGTCCGTCTCGGGGTTCTTGCAAGACTTGCACAGAACGAACTTGTCGATGAACCCGTCGAGGAGCTCGCGCAGCTTGGTGGCATCGTGCGCACCATTGACAATATACCGGTCGTTCTTCTCGTCAACTGAGGTTTGAGCGCCGAGCTCACATCCGAAGAACTTGGTGGGATAGGTGGGAGGACGACTGAGCGCCCGAGCAACGTCCGCCATGTTAGGGATGACAGTCTTGATGCCGTTGCCCTTACCCTCGATCTTCGTGAGCAAGAGGGGCATACTGCAGTCATCAAACACCAATCAGCCATTTCCGTATGCTTTACTATACTGAGGCATGTGTGTGCTCACCGGTAACGGTAAAACTTGTCATCGACGTCACGACGTATGTTTACGATACCAGCAGCCATGTTGGGCAAGGATTGCGCTTAGCGCTACACACAGAAAACACTGATCAGTACGTCTTCCTAGATTCACAAGGAATTCCAGAAACTCACAGTACTGAATAGAGGGTGTTTACAAGAGTCTTTATGCCGCAATATAGCAATTAGAGGTCGAAGCATGAATCCCCTGCCTTGACAGAAGATGCTGGTGAGTGTGACACTTGAGGACGAAATCGTGGGCTACGAGAACGAGGACGAGGTTCGACCTGGAGAAGGCGAAGGAGGAGATGGTGGTGGTAGGAGGCAGAGCCTTGTGCGACTTTTTCCCCGATGCTTATACATTGGTCGGCAATTGCCGGCTGGCTCATGATATGCCGCGCCTACAACGTGCATACACGAGACTTGTGCATCCGGTCCACCCATCCTCTGTTCCCTACCACCATCACCCCTCTTCACATTTATTATCAACCATGTCTACATACGACGTCTATGTCGCCAACATCGCTGCTGCGACCACACAGCAGCATCTGCAAGACTTCTTCACGTACGTGCTTGCTTCTTATCTCCTCTAGGCATGTATGATATTGATTTCGCGCAGCTTCTGTGGTAAAATCGCCTCTGTCGATTTTGACGAGTCAGCCCGTACTGCTACCATTCATTTCGAGAAGCCGTCTGCGGCCAGGACCGCCCTCATGCTCAATGGAGGCACTCTTGACGGCGCGACACTCTCCGTGACATCCCCCACTGAGCACCACGACCAAGAATCTCATGAGTCTCATCACGAAAGACCCATCGATCAGACAGACAAGCCCCGTGCAGGCATCGCCGCCGAGTACCTCGCCAAAGGCTACATACTCTCTGACCAGATCCTTCAACGCGCCATTGAATTAGATCGTCAGCGCGGAATCAGCCAACGCTTCCTCGGGTACATCCACAGTCTCGATTCGTCGCTGGGCCAGAAGGCACTCGGCCCAGACAAGACCATCTCTGGTTTGGTCGTAGAGAAGGTGAACCAGGCTCAGGCTCAGGCAAAGTCTATCGATGAGCAAAGGGGCATCAGCTCAAAGGCCGGAGACGTGCGTCATAATCTGATTATGGCTGTATGCTGATATGCTAACGTGGGTGTATAGTACTATTCGCGGGCTCTCGCATCGCCATTTGGGCAGAAGGTTCTTTCGTTCTACACGACCACCTCTAAGCAGGTTCTCGATATTCACGAAGAGGCTCGTCGCATTGCATCTCAGCACCCCTCCGATGCCTCTGCGCCATCTGTCGATCCGGCCGTGCACTCGACAGACAAGCCTCTTGATGCCGATGAGGCGAAGCAAGACGACTGAGGCACCCACTGTCCTATAAACTAACAGAAATATCAAAGATGAACTTGTAGAAGTAGATTAGTAATGATTGAAATTTGGGATAAGTATTTGTATGTTTCCTGGACGAGGTCGTATACGTATCAAGTAATACACGAGCAAACTGTGTCCACTATCCATGTGTATTCTTATACCATATCTCTATGATCTGCATTATATTCCCTGTTCGTGTGATAACTTGATTGACTCAGGCTGATCCTTGTTACGAGTGCGTGTAGCTGAGATATCTAGAGAAAGCCTACAAAGCCTCAGATTCATGGAGTACAACAAAATGCGCCTTGATTACAGTAGAATGGAGAGATTACAGGTACTGTGGCTACTTAGATGGTATGGGTACGACTATGATAAATGCAGGATCCGTATGAAAAATGTAAGTAAGTAATAAATACCGAGACAAACAGACAACGAATGTTCGCATCGGCGACCCTTGGAACAATCTATGTCATCGTCTCGAGCGAGTCGCGCGTGTCGGCCTGCTGGGTGCCTCGTACTCCGCAAGCATCCTTCTCAACTCTTCTCGATCAACACGATGCAGGAAGTATGAGCCAGGGAAGCTGCTCCATGACACGCTGCCGGCGTAATATCGTCGCTCAGCCACCTTGAAGATCCCGCTGATGTCATGGCTCTGCGGATTTCAAGTAAGGGGTCTGTAACACAATCAGTACAGGGAAATACACACGTTTCGTTCCGTGACAGTCCTATTGGGCGAGACAAATGGTTGCAATGAGACGACAATAGCGCCGTCCTTGAGATCAAGGAACTTCGATCGCAGAGCTTCGTTCACTATGACGATTGTCAGCGCAAAAGTTCGAGCATTGGTCAAACAAGCCACTCACATGGCTCCTTGAACACCTTGTTATTCACTAGGACGACATCAGCCTGCTTGAGCAGCTCATCCGTCCTCGTACTCTCGAGCATATTCCCCTCTTCAAGCTCCACTTCACCCATTCGCAGTCCCCACATTCGACACCTTGTGCGGAACTGTTCATGTTGCAGACGGGCAAGCTTTGCCGGGGCAGGCATGAGTTCGATCCCGTAACTACGGCAACCAGTAGCAAGACTTGCTTGCAAACACACGTTGCCCACACCAGAGCCAAGGTCAAGGAGGAGGGTGTTCTGGTCGATCCCGGTTGTCTTGATTATCTCTGTCACGAACGGAGGCAACAACTCGCCATAGACCTCTGACGAGAAGGCTTCGTAGCGATTAAGCTCGTGGACGTTGGGACCGACAGCCCGTTGGTAAGTCTCTTCGATGATACGGTTTAGCACAGGGGAAGGGACCTTTGAATCCGGGAAAGTCTTGACAGCTTCTCGGAATATGTTCGGTAGCGGAGGATCGAAGACGTCGGGAGGGACGGTCGGGTACTTGAGAGCACGTAGTAATGCATTGATGGCATCCAAAACCTTGAGAAACAGAGGCCCGTTTCGTTTCCTTATAGCTCGTTGTAAGAGATTGAGGTAATCCACGGCGGGAGGTCCGTATGAGCACGGCTCGGCGTAGGACTGGAGATCAGATATAGACGAAAGTGATGATACAGCAGATATAGTTGAAAACACTGATGATGCAGATGATGACGACGATACAGAGGAAGTGGAAGGAACGGATGAGATGGATTCGGGAGTAGAGACTGTTGAATGCGATGATAAGCCGCTATCGCCGCGGGCATGGTCGGGTTCCGGTGTTGAGTCGGCTGTAAACCTCTTGCAGGTCTTGTCTGGTAGAGTTCCGAACAAGCTCTGCTGCTCCGGCGTCAGGTATGCTAAGGGAAATCAGCGATTGCGGCGCATAGACCCAGAGAACATACGCACATTCGATAATAGTGTATAGACTACTCTCAAGACACATGATTGGGTCATAATGATCCTTGTCCTTGGGAGTCAACAGAATGAATCTATATGGTATTGAGTCGGTGGCAACCCCAAATGAATAGAAGTGCTAACCGTTCTGAAGCGCCTACATTAGGATACTCCAACTCAGCTACAGGGTAATGAGTCGGGTGAGGTTCAAAAGACGTGTCGTTGGGGTCCTCCGGGTTTCGGAAAACTTGAGTAATGTAAATAAATACGTATAACGAGTAAGGGTGTGCAAACTCACAAGCTTTATAGTCCTTCATGAGATCCTTCACCACACGCTCAGCGCTCAGAAACTCTGGTCCAGGCGTCCCATCCTGCTCTGTCCACCAACTCCAAGACGGTTTCTCGTCATCTACCTGAGATGATTTCGTAGGGGGAGACCGTGAGCGACTCTTCCTTCGCTTTGAAACCACCGATGGCTCCCTGGCAGGTTCAGGAGGGACGTTGGATGGCGCCAAGCTGGACGCGCGCGATGAAGTGCCGACACTTGGTGATAGAGATGAACGAGCTTTCTTGACTCTCGCAGGGACAGCAGACGCCTCTGCCTTGCGTTTGACAGGGAAAGAGGTCGAAGAAGAGGGAGTGGCATCGCGTGCGACAACGTTGACCGCACCAGAGCCGGAGCCCTGAGTGCCGGGATTCGAGGTGACTGAATTGTTCGCGACTGGTTTCGTGACGACACGAGTCGTGATAGTCGTACCACTGCCAGCCGGCTTTCTTGTCTTTGATTTTGAGAAGAAGCTGAAGTCTGCGCCTGGGGCAGACATCGTCGACGACGGAGAGAACGACGGAGAAAGAGTCTGGGACAAGGCCAATGTAGGTTTAAGCGCCCTTTAAATTCAGCTGTAATCTGCACACGTGTTATGGGCGCTAGAATTAAAATTTGGGCCGGGTGCAGACCCTCACACGATTTCGATACCTGAATTGTTACTACGAAGGTTACCGTAGTAGCGAAGTAAACACAAGAAAGCAGTGAAAATTGAGTAATTTGTAGTGCAATGCTGTTATGCAAAACTCAACTCTACATGTGCGTGCACGACTCTCAAAATACGTACCAAGCTTGCCTTCGTAAGACAGACGCCTGCTATAAACTTGCTCCAGCGCCAATCCTAAAATTTGGATCGTCGCACGACGGACGCAGAAGGCAACTCTCTGCTTGACCTCCACCATCATGACTATCGTGACTGTATCGGTGGTACTGCCCAACGGAGACGACTCACTGAAGAAGAAGAAGAAATCCAAAAAGCAACCCAAGGGAGTAGAATCTGCTGGTCTGTATGTTGTGACTTTCGCACATGCGTTGAATAACTAATCAAGTCGTGCGGGTAGATGCTGATATCCCTTCGGATGCCAAACAATCGAAGAAACGGAAGCGTGAGGAATTAGTTGAGGTCTCCGCAGACTTAACCTCTGAGAAGTCTCACAAGAAGGATAAGAAGGACAAGAAGAAGCGCAAAGAACAGGCTGAGGCTGTCTCTGAGGATACCACAGACGATAGGCCTTCGAAGAAAGAGAAAAAGGAGAAGCGCAAACAGAAGCTCGATCAGCCTGCTGAGGAAGAGACTCCTACTAGCGTGGAGGCTTCTGAAGAACCGGCGAGGAAAGATAAGAAAGATAGAAAGCGCAAGTCCAAGGAGGCGTTGGAGGAGGATGTACCTAGTTCTTCTAAAAAGGACAAGAAGGACAAGAAGCGTAAGACAGAGGATGTGACAACGGACACACCTGTCGCATCGTCGTCTCGTACCGTCGGATCTGCACCTTCGTCTTCAGAGATCGAAGCTTTTCTCACCAAAAACTCCATCACCATCCATAGCGCTTCGCCGATTACTCCTATTGTCGCCTTCGATCAATTAGACGTACCTGATGGCCTCCGTGCGGCATGCAGCAAGTTCAAGGAGCCGACTCCGATTCAGGCATGCACTTGGC
Organism: Irpex rosettiformis; assembly: GCA_022160335.1. NCBI lineage: Eukaryota > Fungi > Basidiomycota > Agaricomycetes > Polyporales > Irpicaceae > Irpex > Irpex rosettiformis. The sequence goes on along the minus strand of MU274909.1, from coordinate 287,252 downwards.
CGCCGTCCCTCGCAGGCCAGGATGTTGTGGGTATAGCCGAGACCGGAAGGTATGTGTGTCACATTGTGCAATATTCCCTTTGTCTAATTATTTTGCAGTGGTAAAACCCTAGCCTTTGGCCTCCCCGCCCTCGCACGTATACTCTCCTCATCCATTCCCCAACCTCAGAAGGGCAGCAGCACCGTCTCAGTTCTTGTCGTGGCCCCCACCCGCGAACTTGCCCTACAGACACACGAAACTCTTGACGCTCTCGGCGAATCCTTTGGAATCTCAAGCGTTGCCGTTTTCGGAGGTGTACCTAAATACGCGCAAATCGAAGCTTTGCGCAACATCTCGAAGGAGAAAGGCAAGAAAGGCAAGACCACGAGGATCATTGTAGGCACACCTGGACGTATCCTTGATTTGATCAACGATGGTGTGTGCGATTTGGGCAACGTGAGGTACCTGGTGTTGGACGAAGCGGATAGGATGTTGGACAAGGGATTCGAGAACGATATTAGGAGTATTATTGGACATACGAGGCAGGGAGAGGAAAGACAGACTCTGATGTTTAGTGCTACGTGGCCGGATGCGGTGAGGAGGCTCGCGGCGTCATTCCAGAGAGACCCTGTGCGGGTCACGGTGGGAAGCGATGACTTGACAGCGAATAGTCGCGTGGAGCAGGTGGTGGAAGTGTTTGATGATTCAAGGTCCAAGGAGTACGTCAGTCTCGACTATCAACGGAATTGAGTTCTGACGTATAGTCATGCCTAGCGGCCGGCTGCTTGGTCACCTAAAGAACCTTATACCAAAGAAGAAAGTCGGCGCGGAGGAGACACGCATTCTGATCTTTGCCTTGTACAAGAAAGAGGCAGATCGTGTCGAGAGTATGCTAAGGAGCAAGGGCTTCAGTGTTGGAGGTCTGCACGGTGACCTGTCCCAAAACGCTCGACTAGAGGCTTTGCAGAACTTCAAAACCGGCAAGACAGGGTTGTTAGTCGCGACGGATGTTGCCGCTCGGGGGCTCGATATACCGAACGTTGCTGCTGTCATCAACTATACTTTCCCTCTTACGATTGAGGATTATATCCATCGCATTGGGCGAACAGGTGTGTTCCACAATTCCGGTCTTTCTCTCCATCTCGTTACTGATTTATTTCGATTAGGGCGAGGAGGGAAAAGTGGCAAGTCAATCACCTTCTTTACTGGAGACGCACACGAGCGTGCTCTTGCTGGTGAGCTTGCACGCATCTTGCGGGAGTCTGGTTTCTCCTGTGAGGACCTGAAGAAGTTCCCTATGACTATCAAGAAAAAGACCCACAGTGCGTATGGGGCGTTCTTCAGAGACGATATACCAACGCCTTCTGCTCCTACGAAAATCAAGTTTGACTAGATTTGTTTTTTCGAGTACTTAGAGGACTGTGGCTTTGGCCATGGTGTGCTGTATCTATCTATTTCTTTGCTTCACCAAATTTCTTGGTCGGCTTTCCGTTCCGAAGAGCCGGTATGATCGCTTGAGGTCCGGTGGACCCACAAGGATCCCCAGTGACGCAAAAAGGCGCTCAGGCCCGGTTAAGCTGGTGCTGGTATTTTGGTGTTATTTGCCTAGGAGAATTGACTTTGTCCCGTACGACCATCTCTGTCACCTTCCATTTCTAGGCACTGGACGCGGGTTACCAGCTATAAACGTCCAAAAGAGCTACCCGGCGACGACGACGAAACCATGCTTGGTATACGGCGACGGCGGTGCTACAGCGACCACAAACCTACGGTGCGTGGCTGAAAGACATTTCTGTAATATGCGCCCTGACATGCGTATCTACCTCTAGCCTCCCAAGGGTCATGCAGGTCCATTGCTCGACTTTGGGAGACTCAACGAAGTATCGTCGGCACACACTCCAATCCAGTTTGGATGTGTTGCTGTGCCCACGGAAGTCTTTTACGAGATCATCGACAACCTCAGTGCGGACAAACACACGCTTGCACACCTTTCTCTGGTCTGCAAGTCGTGGTACTACGGGACACGACCGCACCTGTTTCGTGAGGTCAGCATCAGAGAAACGGGGTCGACCTATCTATGGTACCCGTTTACACGTACGCTGCGCACAACGCCCGAGGTGTGCAGTCTGGTCCGGGAACTACACATTTCCATGGAGATGAATAGCATACAACATGCGAAGAATATGGGCGGCTCTGACAAGAACGAATACAACCTCTATGTTCTCGCCAACGTCGTGAAGAAACTTTCGTCTTTGAAAGTGTTGACGTTCACAGACGCCGAGTGGCACGTGGACGATCCGGATACCGCACCGGTACCGAAGATTTATCACCTAGGCTTGAGAACGCTGGTGTTCAAGAAGAGACACTGCTCGAGGAGCCTGTACGACATCGTGAGCTGGTTCCCCGGGTTGAAGGTGTTATGCGTAGAGAGGGAGTATGGAGGCAAGGCCGATGGGGAGACGATGCAGTCTTTGTGTAAGGGACTTAGGCTGGAGACGTTGGAGCTCAACGCCGAACCTATGACCTACGACCGTCTTCTGGAGGAGATTGCCCGCACGGAGTCCGTGAAAACCATTCGCTCGTTCACGTACCACGTCTGGCAAGTGTCACTCCCCGTGCTCTGTGGGTTCCTCGCTCTAGCAGGGTCTCAGTTGCACACTCTCCGACTGTCGTTCAAAGATGACCGTTTGCTGGAAGAGTGGAAGAGACGTAAGTTACTCAAGCTGTTTGCGTTGACCAAGATTTGACGATACTGCTACGTATTTAGATGGCGATTTTGGCGTTCCAGAAGTGAACAACTGTATCTCCCTCGACACTGTTACCCTCAGCTTCCCCCTGAAAACTTCCAGAATTTGGGGAAACCATCTCACCGCTGTCACCCATTGCATCGAGCATCTCTTTGAATCCCTAAGCGCTGATAAACTCAGTACCATTATCTTTCATTTCGACGTCCCGTATGCGGATAAGCAATTCGAGAACCTACAGCTCGAGTGCCTTCACCGCTTCCTCTCCCAACTTGTCCATCTCCAACACATCATCATCATAACTCGCCGCTCTTCCATGTTCAAGGCGTATAGAGATATCTCACATTCGTTGGAGCCTTTCCAGCACATGTTACGCGTTCGGGCGTCAGATGGGCCAGGAGAACTTCCCAAGAGCTGTGTAAGTTATTATAGTTTTGTCCGTTGTTATGTCTCATACAGAGCTGATCATGCTGTCTACCAGACACATCCCGTAGAGCAAGATAGGCGAGAAGTACCGGGGTTACTCTCTCCTGGAAATACTTCTGGTCATACCTCAGTCCCCACACTGGGGAATCGCGCCGCATTCCTCTTAGGCCAAACGTTTTTCCCTGCACAAATGAACTGGAGCGAATCGGAATCGGGTTCAGATGCTCCAAGTGAAGAGTGATGAGCTCGACCGTAGAAGCCAGTACAGCGCCACGGACCGCGACCTTCTCCACGCACCGCACGCCTTACGTATTTATTCTCACCGTCTTTTCTCCAGTGTTTACGAGTGGCGTTTAAGTACTTCGTGTTGTCGACCTGCATGCTGACAGTAAGCAGCACACAAACTCGCCGAAAGTTACGTGGCGCAAATGTGCAAATCACTGGGCCGTCGGGTGTGGGTTGTGGACGAGAAATAAGGATTTATGGATACCTGTGGTATTGGATTGACTTGGAGCCATCCATATATACGTATTTTTGGGATCTATGTACCAATATATAACGATACCTTTTTGCCTACCTAACAGCCGAGTAAGAGAGTCTGAGCTCGAAGGATTTGCCTAAGAGTAGAAGCGCTGGTGCCGGATCCGCCGCCCGCACTGCGTCACTACCGCTGAGCCACACTGGACAAGCCGTCGTCTCCTCAGTTCTCTCTCCCTCTCTTCTCCATCCTCATCGCCACCAGTATCGGCGACATCGAACGCAACGACAAGCTCGAGTCACAGCACACAATAATCACTGCTCCGTGAACGCGCTACTTGCCAAGAAGTAACACAGCCTCGGACCATTGTAATCACATTAATTCTTTAATCGCTCTGACCTAGGAACACACCGAGCCTTGCACTACACCATCATCTCGCTGATCTGGTGCAGCCCTCACCACAACCTCGAACTTTACCACAGGCTACTCAGTGATCTGCAAAGATGATGAGCCTGGGCATATTTGGACAAGCAAACAACAACAAGAAACCACGCCCCTCTGTGGACGATAAAATCCCAGAGGATACAGAGCCAGACGACACCTCTATTCTGTTCGTACTGCCCCTCCCTTGCCTACACCTTCCTTTCTTCCTTTTCCCTCACTCAAAATGACCTGGCTTTGTGCTGACAATGACGACGATGAATTCAGGGATGAGCAGGAGGGATCGATTATTTCGTCGCTGATTTCTCAGCTCAGGTGCGTAGTTCTCGCCTCTCGACGAATGAAGATCTTACTGAAAGTCATGGCCACGACAGGGTGGGCATGGACCTTCACAGAGTTACCTTCCCCACCTTCGTCCTCGAACCCAGAAGTATGCTCGAGCGAATCACGGACTTCATGTCTCACCCAGATCTCATCTTCGGGTCCGCGCATTTACTTCCGTCACTCTCAACGTTCGCTGAAGCTTTCATCTTTTCTTCGACTCTAGAGCTGAGGATTGTCCCGAAGCCGAAGAGAGGTTCATACGCGTACTGCAATACTACCTAGCTGGATGGCACATAAAGCCGAAAGGAGTCAAGAAGCCGTGAGTTTATTCCCCTTGTGTACTCCGGGATTTACTCCCGTTCAGACCCCTTCGGTGCACGCTACCTCGTGAGGGGGTTTGTTTCACTATGTACAACGCGTGTTCCGGTTGGCAGCGCATAGCACTGCGGACTACGCGTGTGGGCCCGGGGCAGGAAGCTGCGCGTTCGCCACGCACACCACACTTGTGGTGGCGCTTCATCTCGGTTCGTTCGCTGATCGTCGTCGTGCCCTTAGGTACAATCCTATTCTAGGAGAATTTTTCCGTTGTAGGTATGACTATCCTGATGGTTCAAAGGGCTTCTACATCGCTGAGCAAGGTACGTTTCTGATTTGGTTTTCTTTCACTCACGCCACTTACCGTCTGTTGTTGTTTTACTTTGTATTCTTTAGTTTCGCACCATCCGCCCGTTTCTGCATTCTACTATATTTCCCCGGCAAACAAGCTATGCATCCTTGGTGAGCTTAAGCCGAAGGCCAAATTCCTCGGAAACAGTGTGTCTACGACGATGGAGGGCGAAAATAGAGTGTTGCTTATGGGACGACCAGAAGACGGAGGTACGCTCTTCCCATTATCGAAAGATGATAGTCAACCCGACATCCTTTGATGTGATTTCAGAATACGTGATTTCCATGCCTAATATGTATGCACGTGGTATCTTATGGGGGAAAATGGTGCTAGAGCTTGGAGACACCTGCACAGCCAGGAATGATCGCCTAGGTTTAAGTGCAGAGATGCAGTTCAAGACAAAGGGATACTTTTCAGGGACGTATAACCAGATTGCAGGAAAGGTCAAGAAGACGGCGACCAATGCGGACCTAGGAGAGATAACAGGAAAATGGAGCGGTGTGATGGAATATAAGCCAGTAAAGGTGCGTTCCTGAAGCGTCAAAGTGTGCATCGCGACACAAGGTTGCTGAGACGATGTTTATCTGGTATCGGGATATAGGGAGAGAAGAGGGTGTTGTTTGATGTAGTCAAGGACGGGAACAAGATTGCACCGAAGTACGTGCCGCCTGAGGATGAGCAAGAGCCAAACGAGTCTCGCAGGTAAGCCTCTTTGGACCGCTGTCCGTACCCTAGTGTTCACTTGTCTCCTCCATAGACTATGGGCAAAGCTCACACAGGCGATCCTCCTGAAGGATATGGATGCTGCAACGGATGCGAAGACAGAAGTAGAGGAGTCACAACGAGAGTCGCGTAGACAGCGCGAAGAGTCGAGAGAAGAATATATCCCTCGTTTCTTTTCGCGGAATAAGGAGGGCCGCTGGGTTCCAAAGTTCACGTACGTCATCTCATTCTCTTGTTCGTATACTGTTCTAACGTACGAAAATTGGTAGCGTACCAACTGACACAGTAGCTGCTGAGAAGGGGGTCCAGGAGTGGATCTGGGCACCCAGACCACAATGAGGCTCGAAGAGTCTCTCTAATCTGATCACCACAAACTCATAGATGGACTGACTTCTTTCCGTTACCTGCCCTTTGTCTGGTGATATCTGGATACACTCGCTCATTGATAACATGTATACGTGACAGTCACTCATGATCATAGCCAACAGCTCAAGTAGTTCTTTCCTTTCCTGTCATAGTCTTTTATCATCTCTACAACTCCACTTCAACATTCAAATACTCGTCACCCGTCTGTCTACTAGCTTGCTCCGACTCGCTTTCTCATGTATTAAATATCCAACAATTCAACATTAATGTGCAATATATTCAACACCCGTGTGCGTAATGGTACCAGTCGCTAGTTAAGCTTCAAGCTCAAGCTTCAATTACGAAGCTTGAGCTCGAGGGTTATTAGCTATAGTATACATTACTCGCTCCGGAGGACTGTAACGTCCCAGATCCGCGAATTTCAGCGCCTATGCACTTGGTACTGACCACCATCGAGGCTTTTCTTTCATCCCTTGCTCGACGCTAAATGCGCTCAATAGTTTCATACGACGACATAGCTGCACCTCAAAATGGCTCTCCAATACAGTTAGGTCCGCATCCCTCCTCCGCAAACCTGCCACCTGCTAAAAAGCGAAGAATTTCGCAACAAAAGGCGTCGCAGAAACGCGTACCTCAGCAGCACTGGGATGACCCAGGGAACAATAGTGAGGCAATGAGCTACGGCGAAAATGCTGCAGTAAATGCCGCAGAAGAAATGGAATTGGAGGAAGAGGAGGAAGAGAGTCGTGAGTTGACGCACGATGAGATGTGGGACGACTCCGCTCTCATAGAGGCCTGGAACTCTGCCACTGCAGAATACGAGGTTCGCATTCTTCGATGTAAATTACGTTGTCTTACGACGTTATCCAGGCATATCATGGAAAGAACAAGGAGTGGAAAAATGAAACAGTGAAGAAATCGCCTTTGTGAGTGTACGCTTTAATATGCACACTGACCATGCTGCTCAGTGTTCGGTGTTCAACTTTCCAGATGGTACAATGTTCCGCCTGAAAAGAAAACGGGTGGGAAGGCGCATGCTTCAGTATCTCCAGGGATTGATAATAACGGCGTTGAAGAGAATTCTGCGCCCTTTGACTTCGACACATATACCCCTACACACGATCCCTCATTACCGGCGGCCACAATGGCTGCAACAGCTGCAGGCCCGGGACCTGATTTCTCTCAATTTACTCTGTCACATCCATCGGGGTCCAGCGTCAGTCCAGACGAAGCCTTCCAGAAAGCTTTGTCCGCCACGTACTGGGCTGGTTATTGGACGGCTGTGTACCATGTACGTGATCCATATCTTGTCAGTAAAGAATGTTACTGAACCGCTGTCAGTGCCAGTCCAAGGAGAGAGGTCAGCAGCCCGAAGAAGAACAGGCTGATCACCCAGACGATGAGGAAGACATCGAAGACAACTCGGCTGACCTGCTCACCACTCAGCGGTGACAGGTTACCGCTTACATACAAGCCAATACCCGCTTCTTACAGTCGACATGCACACTTGTTTCTTGCGCGTATCTTTCCCATCGTTATATACAAGGCTATGTCGATATCATACATACATAGTATCTTCTTTGGAACCCATATCCCCATCTGTCACTCACGTTTTCATGAGTGGCGGGCGGGGATTTGTTTGGTTTGAGTTGTGAAGATGATGTATGTAGATCAGAAACCGTCGCTCGCGTGAGGTCTATTCGGTTAGTGATATAATTCCTTCGATTCCTATTCCTAGAGCTCGGATAGAGAAAGAGAAAAAAAGTAGGGCTGCGCAGCGCCTTGATATCTGTACACGAGGCTGCCCCGCATAAGGCTCGAACGTATACAAGGCCCGTTCTCACTCCTCTGTCTACTAAACCTCGTCCCTCCCCATTTTCAAGACGTCGCCGATTATGTCGTCGATGAAGGAGGTCCCCTATACACACCGTAGTACGCGGTCTGTTCTCACGATTCTTGATCCGGCCTTACTGCAAAACCCGGAGGATGTGTCGAATGCTTTGGAGGAGTTGGCCCGCAAAATCAGCGAGCCTGCTACGAATCTCCCGGAGATAGTGAGAGAGATTTGTTCTGCCCCTAACCTTTTCGAGGTTGTGCTCTCAGGTGGCTATCTTATTTTCGACTCACGTTGCCACACTGTTGATTGTTGGCAGGACTGGAGGAAACTGCCGCGGAGAAAGTTGTTCGCGCTCTCAAATTGTCTTTTCCCGAATCCGACGCTCATAAGTACCAGTCTTCATCGACGAAGCGGCTCCTACTGAGACTTGCGTCGTACTTCTCGTCCTTGGAGACACTCCCCGAAAACTCGATCCGCCAACAATGTCAAGAGGGGGAAGAACGTGTAACCCGACTCCATTGTGCGCTGGACGTTCTAAGCGACTTTGATATTGGTCGGAATCGCTCTCGGGTGGACGGACATCAGGCCGTCGTATTCGATGAAACGGCATTCGACGAACTTGGTATCGAGTGCCCAAAGACCGTGCGAGATGCACAGATCACCTTAGGACGTATACTAAAGGCTCTCAAAAGCAACCTCGATGTCGGTATAACTCATAAATACTTATGACGCCACGCTGCTTATGCCTGTTTCTAGTTTTTCCTTATGCTTTTGAGAAATTACAAGTGGCTTGCGGGGGTCATACAAGAACGTTATTTCCGAGCAAGTTCGACGGTTGACGTAGATACGGCCTGCACTGAGAGCCAAGGACGAACAGAAGCCAACTTTGCTGGACTCCATACATTCTCACGAAAGAAGACAGCCCTTGTTATGGCTGCAGTGGATGGTTTCGGTGATTATCGGATCCTAATGTCCTCTAGGGTAGTCCGAGACATCAAGACAGCGCGATCGCGACCTCGATTATATTCAGCGATCCTTAATACTTTCAGGTATGTCCTCAGCCTCTTCTTTGTTCTAAGTAGCCCAACCTTACATTGTGTATAAGGTTGCTTTCAAGAAACGAGTTGCAGGCCAAGGTTCTTTCCACAAGCGATTCCGTAACTATCTTCGCTACTGAGGCTTACAAAGGTCATTCAGTAGTAGTAGGTCGCCACCGTCTTCCATAATCTATTCACAACTTAAACTATGCACAGTACTGTACAGATGAAGCGCCTTCGTTATATAGCGAGGTAAGGATTAATCTATTCTCTGATTTTTTATTTCTCATAACAAAGTCGTGGGGAAATTTCAGGGCACAGAAGAAGGTACCGTACGGTGGACTGTCTGCAGCATGTTCTTACTAAAGGTCTATAATAGTCTTTCGGGTTTTTGGGATTTTCAACGCGTCCGCACTGGAGGGCAGCTTCTGGGAGGCGTTTGCAATTCAAATCGCAGCTCGACGCGCTCAGATGAAGCATGCGGAACCGTCTGTCCATACTCAAGATCTATTTTCCGACATGGCGGTGGCCAAAGCAAGCCAATATGTTGACAAGGTAATCCATCTTTGATATATTTGTACCTCACCTTGTCATTCCTGAAACACTTCCGCAGATGAGATCGCTACTCGTGTACGTGCTGAATCGCATTCATGTAGCCATGTGAACGGGTTTAATCCGTGTATGCTTAGAATCACCAAATTCGTGGATTTGTCCCAGGTATTTCGTCATATCTCTTCTGTCCAATTCTGTTGTTGATCATCTCAATTCTGCGTAGAGCGTGCTTGAGGGTACTTCTGTCACAATCTTTGTAGCTCAGCATAACTCACGCGTCTGCATAGCTATAAAAAATGACACAGACATTACCCAGGCCTTTGAGCTGTCGTACGTCTTTCACAAAACTTTAACGTTCAAATTGCACCTCTGAAATGAGTACCAATGTAGTCCTCAAGAGCAGGAGATGCTCGAGTACAACGGATCATGCTATGTTTTGGGACGTAGTGGGACAGGGTGAGTTATGACTGAAATGTTAATACATGGCGTTACTAACATCTGGTAGGAAAACGACGGTCATGATGATGAAAATGCTAGCCACGGAGTCGACTTTTCATCAATACCCAGAGATGATGCCATCGAAACCTCGGCAGCTGTTTGTGACGCGGTCACAGAACCTCGCATCGAAAGTCAAGGAGTCATTCGACGGGATGTACCAGACCCACATACTTGGCAGTTTGAACCCTTCGAACGCAAATGATTTTCGGCGGCATGCACTAGTCGATGCTGACGAAGAAGAGATGAAGAAATGCAAGCGCTTTGGAGAGCTCGTCGACGACGACTTCCCTCTGTTCTTGTCCTTCGACCACGTGAGTTTAATAACCTCACATAATGACGTAGTATAATTCTCAAAGGCTTTGCACTCAGCTCTGCTCGATGATAGAAGAGGAGTTGAGATTTGCCTGTCCGACCTGGAGAGGTCTTTCGCGCGATCAACAAATCTCATATGACATGTTCTTATATCGGTATTGGCCAGAGTTATACTCTTCGGCCCTTCAGGGTATTGGTGAGCAGGAAGAATACACTCTATGGGATCAAATATAACTAATATCACACAAAGACCCGTCTTTAGTGTTTGGGCAATTCATTGGTGAAAACAGGTTGCCCTAAATGAACATCACTGGATTGCTAACTGTGGTACATCGTTGCAGGTGTCATCGAAGGCTCAGAGGGCTCCCTTTCATCTCCGAGTGGTTACATCAGCCGTGAGGAATACGTGAATATGAGTCGCCCCTCGGCCATCACTCAAGCGCAAGACCGTCATAGAGTTTATGATCTTTTTGAAAAATATAAAAGGCTCAAGGCAATGTCGTATCAACATGACATTGCAAACCGGTATGTATTAAATTACGTTTTCATATCTCAGATGTTAGATGTCATGTTACCTTATTTTCAGGACTCACGCAATTCTGCGAGGTCTTGTCAATGCACCATCATCGCTTCGAGGAACCGTGGATTTCTTGTAATTGCTTTCTATTGCTTTGCTGTACAATTCAACTCACTCACAATCCAGGTTCGTTGATGAGGCTCAAGATAACCTCCTGATTGATACTCGACGTAAGGCCGGCCTTTGTTGTAGGGAATATAGAGAATACTGAAATGTTTGTGTCTTATAGTCCTTCGCTTTCTCTGCAACAATCCGAATGGATTGTTCTGGGCAGGCGACACGGCGCAGACCGTTTTTGCAGGCAGTGCCTTTACGTTCAACGAACTGAAGGCATTCATGTGGCGTACGGAGGTGAGAGTACCTTTTGAAGCCGACTTATACTCTGAACTTGCTAACATCAATTGACAACTGTTATAAGCGAGAGTCCGAGTCTGAGATCGCGCTGAACCACAAGATCCTCAAAGAGCCTGTTTTCTTTGAGCTTACCGTCAATTTTAGGTCTCAACAAGGGATATTAGCATGCGCGCAAAGTGTGTTAGATTGTATTTCGGCTTTCTGGCCAGCCACTGTGGATAGATTGCCAAAAGAAGAGGGGCTTTGTCGTGGGAAGCAGCCAATAATGTTCGTGCGGCAAGGTGGCGAAGAAGATCTGCTCCGGCTACTGGTGAGGAATGCAAGGTAAGAATTGAATTTAGTCGAAATACCGACAGCATTGTTGCGCAGATTAATTGGGATTTGTAGTGGTTCCGTCGAACTTGGGGCAGAACAGTGTACGTCATCAAGCTATCTTGCTGTTCAATAATAATAAGTGACTGAGTCTTGATATCGTAGGTATCATAGTTCGTGACGAGGCGGCACGCGACAACGCACGGAAAGCAACGGAAGGTCTGCTAGATGATACGACACAAATACTGTACGTCTTGGAGCTACGAGTGACTCAGACAATTGACATCTGGTTGGCTTCAGCACCCTGTACGAAAGCAAAGGTCTCGAGTACAATGACGTGAGTAAACTAGTAACTTATGAACTCGCTGACTTCGCTATAATCGAGTGATCTATCTAATAATACTTATACTGACACACGCCGCTCGATGTAGGTCATACTTTACAACTTCTTCGAAGATTCCCACTGCGACTGGTTCCAATGGCGCCATTTGCTTAACCAGCATAACGAAACGGCGAATATGTCGAGCACAGTCAGTTCCCACGGGGGCGCTAAATTTGATGCACTTTCGCGAGAGGTCTGTCTTCAAAATCTTAATTTTATTGTTAGAGAGCATATTCATGGTAATGATTGATAGTTGAAATCTCTGTACGTGGGCTGCACACGAGCCAAACACAATCTGTGGATCATCGATACATCGGAGAAAACAGAAGCTGTTCGGGTGAGTATTCGTTTGTCGCTTCATTTTGAGAAGATCAAACCGATCATATATCATGGTAGCGCATATGGGAGAAGAACAATGAGATTGACTGGCAAGAAAACTACCCAGATGTCTCTGAATTTGCTTCAGCTTCGAGCAGATCCACGTGGCAACGGAAGGCATACGAATATTTTGTGCGAGGACATTATGATCTCGCAAGGCGAGCATATCTCAACGCTGGCCTTCTCCAAGACGCCGCTATAGCATCGGCCTATATGCTTCGCGAATATGCCGAACTCACCTCCAGGACAGCTACAGCCTCCGAAAGGAGCAAAAGGTACAGTAAGGCAGCGAATGCATTTGACCAAGTGGCTTCAGAGACAGCCGAAGAGGAGAAGCTATCATACTATCGCATTGCGGCGGAATGCTTTATGAAGGTGCCCGATAATAGGCAGGCTGCTATTGCATTCGATAGTGCCCTGGACTACAACCAGGCCATCAGGTTGCATCGTGACGTCGGCAACTTTGAGCGGACGGTCCAGCTATTATGCGAGAACAAAAATGCATTGCAGCCCGATAGTCTGCTCAAAGTGCAATATGCCTCATTGATCTACTGTCTCTTGAACAGAAAAATAGGGTAGCTTCCTAATTTTTCATATAGACATGAATCTAACTTTTTGTTACAGCGATGCATACAAGATTTCTCCGGATAATATTGACCTCCTTGCCTTTGCCTGTAGGCATGGTCTCAAGCGTGCCGAGGCTACTTTGTTGGAGCATCATGGCAACCTCTTGGAAGCTGTACGACGAAGACTGTGTAATGATCAGTTTGTCGGCGCGGCGAACCTACTGAAACGGCTTCATCCCTCTGGTCGCGATTTCTCGGTGCTTGCTTCAACTGACCTTCTGCTTGCTTGTCGTCGTCATATTTCTATAGCAACGATAGAGTGGAGCGATGCTATATCACCGACGACCAATAAGATGGAAGCATTGTTAGGCGTGGCATCGCTTGTGTGTTTAGGATCTAGCAGACATGGTTCTACTGCAGAAGTACGTCTTCGGACAAATCCTAGGTTTTGTGTACACTTACTTGAATATTCTTCTTACGCGGATAGTTGGACGTCTTTCGTGCAATCGCCCTTCATGACGAAGCATCACTGGGCAGACTTGCATTGGAACATAGCTCTGGCAATAACTTCATTGCTTTGATCTGCTTCTCTCGCATCATTCGCTCTCCGACACAGTGGAAGGGAAAGGCTGGCACTGAGACACTCCAGTGGCTAAAAACCTTTCTTCCAATGTCCGTTCTCTTGCGAAACCTGTGTTTCCAGAAGGACCCGCATCACAATCCTTCGGTGCAATTAGTCCTTGGATTCAGGTGCGTTACGCACAACATATTCCACCTGTTGCCTGGAAGTGCGATAGAGAAGCATGCTCTTGCCAAGAAAACGCCATTCATGGAGCTAGGGAGCGCCGATGAATACCGACTCGTCTCACGGGATGTTTTGCGTAACCTTCTGTCCCGCTGTATGTCTGATTCTTTGCGGCGTAGAGTGTATGAAGTCGCCCAGAATCTACGTTGGGAGCTCAAACCCCGCAAGCGTGGATCTGTGCCTTTCACTTTACAAACTGCCTTGCAATGCTTAGTACACACTGCATTGCTTCTGGATGACACTCGTCAACTGGTTCCCGCGGATGATTTGGAGCCAGAAAAGCGGTGAGAGCAAATATACTCAAATTTTAGGCCAACTTATAACATTTACGATACGCAGAAATTTGCTTCGGGAAATATACCGCTCAGTTACTTCCATCCCATACGATGATAACTTGGCGCTTTCGTTGGATGCCTTATTGGATGTCAAACAGCGGGACGTACGGAAAGGTATTCACATTGTCCAGGTTTGGCTTCGGGAATCTAGGCTCGTTATACCAATGGCAAGGTCTCCAAATCGAGCTACAGACCTTATGAAAGCGTTTATTCTCTTTTTCGCTTTTCGTGTGATAACTCCCCATCCCTATAACACTCCGGAGAATCAGAATCGCCCTAAGCTGAGGCAGCTGGAACTGACCAAGGTGGAAGCAGACTTCCAAGACATGGTTGAGGGGCGTAGAACTTGGTCACCTCGTCCACTGTTATGTTTAATCAGGTATAGTGGTTCGCTTCAACTATGTCGTGATCATCATCGCTTACAGCAACACGGCCCCCCTAATCTAGCTCTATAACTGCACGTAAAATACCAGTAAACATCGACGTCTTGTGCTCTACAATAGAGTTCATGACAGGTTGGCTGTCTCTGCTCTGTTCGCAAGCCGTTGTGGGCAATGTCGCGGGAACGGTCCTTTCGAAGCGCTGCCTAGTAACTTACGGCCAGGGTGTCCACAGCCTGAGCGAGTGCAGCGGACTATACACCAATTACTCGAGATGGCTCGTACTGTCCCTTGCCGTCCTTCTACCGGAAATTCTCAGTCCAAGGAAGGATAAATCTGGTACGTTTAAGATTGTGAACTATAACGCAGTAGTATTCTCAAACATCAGATGCTTTGGAATAGCGTTCTTGTACTCCGGACGCTTCCCAATGCTCCCTACAGCGGAAGACAGGCACGGTTACATTGCAAGGCTGTACGTCTGCAAGCTTTTGTCATAAAAATTGTAGCAAACTGACATTTATTTTGTAGCTGCGAAGCCTTTATTCTTCGTGAGCTATCCTCGAATCCCTCTCATCTTGCGCAATAACTTAACATCTCTGTAGTTGGGCACAATGTGCCAGCAAATGATTTGCGCGCGGATATTCTGATTGCTATCACATCTATCAGAGACCAAGCAAAACAGTTTCCAAAAATTTACAAAGGGTGCATTTCCATCCCGCAATATTAGGTCCCAAATCTTTCACTGAAACATACCCCCGCAGATATATCGCTGCCTCAACCTGGAAAGATCTTACTGCAGCACTTCCAGGAAATCTTCCTCTCGTGGAACTCGTCCAAACCCCGCCATTCTCTGCGAAAAACCCTACATATAAGGCAGCAAATCTGAGCTTTCCCTTGACAGAGCGTCAGCTCTCCGGTTCGCAGATGGCGAAATTGACGAAGTCGGCCCTGGCTAAAGTTGTCATGCGGAACGTCGTGGATGATTCCTCACACGCTCCGCTTCACGGATTGACTAAAAGTGCGTAATTAGAATATTAGAATCATCAGTTCACATGTTAATGGTGATCTTGGTAAATCGTTGTGTATCGATCCAAAGGTGCCGGCGTATTCGCTCGCACAATGCAAAGAATTTCCGACGCTCTAGACAAGGAGGCAGAGTACCATCTCAGAGAAATACGGCATCCACTCCGGGTACTCGCCGCCACCCACCTTCAACGCTTCTACCGGAGAAGGCTCTCTCTTCGACGACAAGTAGCTTATGGGAGTTTGAACTTCCTGGTCAGTGGTGCTTTCGAAGAGTGCCTGAAAGAGGTAGACAATATCAAGTGGAAGGATCGACGCTATCGCATGGTATTTTTGGGAATTCTGCCGCATGCTCTCGCTTGTCTTGATGCCATCATCATGCAATTTGAGCATATGAAGACTCTAGCGTCGAATCGTCTCCAAAACTCCGAACATTCGAAGTGGGAGGAACTTGGCCATGCTGTTACAGCTATTGAGTGAGCGTTTTTGCTTTGCCCTCTATTAGTCTGCTTGTCGCTGATACTTCCATCGCTCGATGTAGCGACGAGCTACAGGTAGCCAAGGCCTTGCGCGACGGTAAGCTGGGCCCTAATGGCAGAATCTATCGTCAGCAGCTCTGGAAAGAATTCCGCGATGTGACTATCCGAGAGATACCGAAGCTCATGGTAAAGTTGCCCCAAAACGTTATTCGGGACATCGAAGTTGAGTGGTCGATAGTCAGAAAGGCAGTCGTACAACCTGGTAAGAGAGACGTCGATTGGGTTGATGCTCCCGCAGAGGCAAGTGTCTAGTAGTCTGTAGCATAGGGTTTTGTGGCTTGTATTGTCAATATCTCGTATCTCATTGTCCGGGTTTTTGTGTACATACTCTGATTTGACGAAGTTGGCGCAATATGTATATCTAGTTAGTGCTATTAAGCGTGAAAACTACGTTCTCATATCTGGTTGCATAACCTGCAATGCTATTACACACAGTCACATGTCGATGAGGCCACATGACGTAGGATGAGATGAACTGCCTTATTGGGTAGTTATCAACGCTCGATCTAGATTGTGCATTTCACGCCTAAATTAGCTGTAGACGGTCGCAACGCATTACAGGAGTTTTATAATACAAAGCTCGGGTGATATGGAAACAACGGGTATAACCGAGTGTTTTATCGCCAATTTTCCTGTCCGCAGAGCTGTAGTCAAGCCAGACCGTCTGGCCGCCAACAGTACTTACACAAAGACCGTGACTGAGACTGAGAAGGCTCATATTGGTGGGGTGCTCCGATCTGTATCAGCATGCATAGTCTGTGAATCCGTCTACAGCCTCCATCGACAGGTTGAAGGGCTAGTACATCGGATCCCTGAAATTATTAGAGTGAGAGAAACGCATTTATCCACAATAAGTATCTGCCAAGTTGCTGGGTAAAACCGCTGATTATTGACCTGCAACGCCTTGACCTCCCAACGCAATCGCCGACAATCTGGCATCGAAGCATGAGTCACCGTAGGTACTGAAGAAGAATGCACGCATGCATCCATGAGATGCATCACGGGAGAGTGCAGGACACGGGCTGGACTACGTCTGACCGATCGTTGGGATGAGCGAAGCTGGTCCCCGTGCCCAGCTTCCATTAATCCAGCTCTTCAAATGTTTGTTCACTTGCTTCTTGTGCCATAAAGGAAGTAGCATGACGGTCTACTGTTGCGTGCACGAATGCAAAGGAATCTGGTCTTAGTGACTAAACTCTACGACCCTCCTACACGCTCTACCATGATATTAGCGAAATTTATGCTCGATACAAGGGCCATAGCAACACCTCACCTCATGGTACATACGAAGTGTTTCTTTCTTCGTTCGTGACCCGTTGGCTGACGAAGTGAACGCTATTTACGTGTGGTTCATGCGTGGTGGCCTCGTGGTATTGCTTCCAGATCGACCAATTCTCGGGTCACATAAGTGCCTCGAGGTGCGACGAGACTCAGCGGTGCTCGTGGCTCGGTGCGTAGCAGCGGTTGGACGACAGCGAGTGCGCAGAGCTGGTGTTGTGGGCTACCCTGACTTTGAGGCGTTGTGTTCGCTTAACAAGCCTGTGCCAGTTCTTGAGATGAAGACCCTTTGACGACCTAAGCTCTAGAGTTTGAAATAAGCTTGCGAGGGCCATACGCTGTGGTTTGGTTGGGCAAGAACGAGAGAATGGGCCAGAATGCAGTGGTAGTGGAACGTAGACAGGGTGTGAAGCGCGTTGGTGGCCAAATAAGCATAGCGGCCCTGGTCGAGCCGTAGTCACTTGTCCCATCCCTTCGACGACGTTCACGACCACGACGCCGGCGACGACATCACTCTTGGCGATGTCGAGTAGCAAACAATCTAAGCAATCCCAGTCACCCACGTCGCCGCCGTTAACTCCCCATGGCTCGAAACTGCCCAAGTTCCTTCAGAAACAGAACAGAGACCGGTCAAAGTCTCTAGTCGACACCAACACCACACCCAGCGCAGCCAGCTCGTCCTCGTCGATATCAGACAGTCTCAAGATTGGGTCACCGTTGAAGACCTCGATAATACGAAGGTCTAGTAAGAAGCACCAGCAGAGCTCATCTCACGATCGGGAGGAGAGGCGTCCGAGTCGCCAGTCTCAAGATACCCCAGATACTAGCCTCGACCTCGAGGAGCTCGAGGAGGAGCAGCCGTCACGGCAGGACGGAGCAGATGAGACTCCTGTCATTGTTGAGCCTCCAGCCATACCACGCTCAAGAGCACGACCAGACCGCCCCCTCTCAGACAACTACTCTGCTGTCGCTTACCACCCTTCTTCTTCTGCCTCCTCCTCCCGGCTATCTGAAATTCCCAGCAGACTCTCTGGCTGGTTCTCTCACGCATTCAGCACATCTTCGACTGACTTGTCATTACCTTCTCTTCTTTCGCAACAGCACCTCGCAGCAGTTGCAGCAGGGTCGCCCAAGAAGACCTCCGCCTTGTTGACTGTCGCAAAGCACGGTAAGGGTCATCTCGACAAAGCGATGCGCTACCTACTTGACAGTGATGCCACACCCGACAAATGCACCGACCCCATCTGGCTGCTCGGTGTCGAGCACCCCGGCTACGAGCCGGATGCCGTCTCTACTTCGTCGAATGCGTCACTCGGCCGACGAAGTTCAGTCGAATCGTCGCACCGCTCTCCTTCTTCCTTCCGCTCTTCTACTTCCACTTCACCAGTTGCCATACCTGGCGCAGATCTTTCTCTTTCACAGTCGCAACCAGCATCGTCCTCTTCAACCAAAGATAAAGATCCCAGCCGGAATTGGCCACCCGTGTTCTATGCTGATTACACCTCACGGATATGGCTCACATATCGTTCTCAGTTCATTCCAATCCGAGACATCACGTTAGAGGAGCTGGATGCTGCTCCGCCAGACTCGGCGATCCTCAGTGGCAGCCCACAGCCCAAGAAATGGAATTGGCCTTTGGGAGGGGAGAAGTGTTGGACGAGCGACGCTGGTTGGGGTTGTATGCTCAGAACGGGCCAATCGTTGCTTGCTAACGCATTGCTTCATGTTCATTTGGGTCGAGGTGCGTTGTATATGGCGGAGTTGCAAAGATTTATATGGGATTGATAACGTTGATCTCTTATAGATTGGCGGAAACCTCCCTACCCACTTTATACGTCCGACTATGCGACTTATGTCCAGATTATTACATGGTTCTTGGACGAGCCGACATGTCCATTTAGTGTCCACCGCATGGCTTTGGTCGGAAAGCAGCTCGGAACGAAGGTTGGGCAGTGGTTTGGGCCTAGTGTTGCGGCAGGCGCGATAAAGTGCGTCATATCTCCTATCGGCCCCAATTCCGCATCTGACACTCTCGCAGGAAACTCGTCCATGCTTTCCCTGAAGCAGGTTTAGGGATATATATAGCGTCCGATGGAGGAATGATCTATGAATCCGAAGTTATCGCTTCTTCACATGCTGGTATTGGCTCTCCCCGAGGACATGTACGAAAGGTCTGGGGCGAACGCCCTGTTCTGATATTGATTGGGCATCGCCTGGGTATTGATGGCGTGAACCCCCTCTACTACAATTTCATCAAGGTTTGTTTCGATTCAACAGACTTTCCTTGTGACTTACTCTGTTCATCCACAGACCTTGTACACCTGGCCCCAATCGGTTGGAATTGCCGGCGGTCGCCCATCGTCGTCCTATTATTTTGTTGGTTCCCAAGCTGACAACCTGTTCTATCTGGACCCTCACCATGCACGGCCAGCTATACCACTTCGACCACCTCCAAGCGACATTTCGTACAATACACCCGCCACACCACCGAGTGTTTCAAGACAGACGTCTCCCGAACCAACCTCGGATCGCGAACGAGAGAAGTCTCCTCGCACGCCTGTCCGACATGCCCGTTCTCCTACATCCCCTATATCCATACGCTCGAGTTCATCATTCTCTCAACGGAACATCGTCCCGCCTTCCCCGTTGCAACAACAAATCTCTACTTCATCGACTACAACCGCAGCTTCTTACGTTACAACTGCCACATCGCAATCGTCCAACTCAAACTCAAACTCGCATGCCCGTTGGCACTCGTCTAGCGCTCTTCCAGATGATTCCGAGATGGACTCCCGCGAGCTTAGCATTAATGGAGAAGACCTCGACCCTATTCAAAGACACTACGCTACCGCGTACTCGGCGGCTGAGCTGAGGACGTTCCATTGCGACCGTGTTAGAAAGATGCCATTGTCTGGTCTTGACCCAAGTATGTTGATCGGCTTCCTTTGCAAGGATGAGTCGGATTGGAGAGATTTGAAGTCGCGTATCGCAGAGGTAACGTCCTGTTAATACACTTCTATACAGACTCTGGGTCTCAGACTCTCGCTCTTTTAGCTGAATCGACAAGCTCCCAAGGGAACGGTCTTACACATTCAGGACGAGCCACCCAATTGGAACTCTGATTTGGAGGCAGGGATGGAGAGTATTTCGGAGCCTGACATTGACCTTCCGGAGGAAGACGACGAATTCTCCGATGCTCAAGAGGAGCTTCGTTCGGCCTCTGCCTCCCCTGATACCAGTCTCCCGAGTACTAACTCAAAGATGGAGGAAGACGATACGGAAGGAGATTGTATGGATCCCATCACTCCGGGCATAGCGAAGATCTCTTTCAAGAATATACGAGCGCCAGGCCATATGCAGAAGGCACCCAGTACGAGTACTACAGGGAGCTCTGCTCCGGATTCTCTTGACTTCGAAGATGAAGAAGACGAAGAATGGCTTGCTCCCGAGGTTTTCACTCCTCAGCCAGAGTACGGAATGTCAACGCCTGTCATCGAGCCGCCTACACTCGACGAATCGCAGCTTACCGTCACGCGCGAGGCTAGCGATAACTCACATGGCGAGGGGGATCTGGAGAAACGCAAGAGAAAGTCCAAGAAGAAGGGCAAAGATATCGCACCTGTGCAGTTCCCGTTCCCCGCCACAGCCGGGGAGGAAGAAGAGCCGAAGAACGCTGGCAAGCGTGTCCCGCAGATGCGCACCCAGAAAGCTCGGGATGGCGGCCGTACCCAGAGCGGAGGCGTTCGTGGCATACCTACGGACGATTTTGACGATTTTTAAATGCCGGTCTCTCGTCTGTATCGACGCAAGGATAGTCGTCTCCCCCTTTTCTTTCCCTGTTAACGCCACGTCACTCTACGAAGTTAGCGATAACTCTCCGATACCTGCTTTTCTCAATTGCCCATGTATTTCTTCTGATCCGCCACTTTTGTGGTATGTATTCTTTGCTTGCAAGAAGGTTTTCTTTATTATTCCGCTGCCTCAACCTTCCCAACCACATACCAAGTTTTGTACGCTTTCCTCACATACGAGCTGCGAGAACGTTGCTGTATCCTTTCTCTGACATCTACCTTGACACGTAGAGAAATCCCTCCACGAAATTGATACCCTAACTTTATCTTCTCTCGGATACAGCTGGCTGTCCTCGGTTGCTCTTTTTACCTGCAATCTTGTGTGCTCTCCATACCATCACTGTTTGTAATACGCCCATTCAACGAAAGTCTTCGATCAATATGTATGTTGGTCTCGTCATGATCATAAACTTGCTGCGATTGAAAACCTCGGCGAGCAAACAAAGAGGTCAGGACCATAGTGGAAAACTCCATAGACGTCCATGATGACAGAGTGCTACATTGCATACTGGTAGGAGATGCATAAAATTATAGATGTAGGTATTAAGAAGAGAGTTCCACCGCGAGACACGAACGAAGATAATACGAATAAATGAACAACATACGAATGAGCCTGGAATTATGACCCACAGCACGTCGACGCATTCCACCTACGACCATCATTCTGCAGACGAACAGTCCCGTCTATACTAGCCTCCGCCATGTGTAACGTACGCGCCTCGACGATCTCCTCATACTCCCACCTCGACACTACCCGCTTCGCAACGTATTCGAACACATCCGCAACGCCCTCGCCCGTTTTAGCGGAAGTAAAGAATAATTTGGTGCCTTGTTCTGGTACTGGAAGCACAGTCAAACCGTTTGACGGAGGTTCTGGGGTGGTGCATGCCGTCTCTGCTTCTGCTGCGTTTTCATGTCCGCGGACGAACAGACTCGGAGTGATGGTCTGTGCTTCTGATAACGTCGAGGAAAAGGAACGTTGTCGTTGTAGAGATTGAGCAGGAGAATGGCTCCGGGACCGTGAAAGTTCCAATGAAGATAGGTTCGTTCGAGATGAGGAAGCGGATCGAGGGACAGGAGACGAGCGTGCAGACTCGAAGGCGTCGAAGACCGATGATCTGGGAGTATGGTATTCGGATAGACTGTGGGTAGTGGTCATCGTGCCAATTGTGCCAGCGTGCCAGAGTGCTGAGCGCGTACGCGATCGTGACCGTGAGTCTTTTCGTCGGTGGTGGCGGTGATAGACTGAAATGTCTATCGAATGTGTTTGGGCCAATGGGTCAGTGAGATGGACCGTCAAGTCTGAGTCGCTAGAAGTGGGGGTGTGGTTCAAAGGACCTGCAGAGTCTGATTCACAGGGTGTCTGGGGAGCGGAGGGTGATAGCGGTGGAGGAGGAATGAGGTCGTCAATAAATCGCATTGCCTGCTCCACACCAACTCTAGGGCTACTCCTCGCGGATCCTCCAAGTTCTCCGTCTGAGAAGGGAATGTCGGTCTTGTTTCCAACAAAAACACAGCAGAATCTGGCTACCTGATCTTCTGGGACAGGCGCGCGTTCTCTGAAATCGTTCCACCACTTTGTGAGGGCTTCAAGAGAGGACGGTCGATTGACGTCAAACATCAGAAGGACAGCATCTGCTCCTCTGAAGAAAGCGGATGAGAGACTTGAAAATCTTTCTTGACCAGCAGTGTCCTACGATAGCAGTTGTTTCAGTAACTTTCGGGAAATAGTGCACAGTACACAGCCATTAGGAATGGGGTTGTCGAGTGTTCCGTTGACTTTGGCGTCGAGGAAAGCAAACGTATTAGACAATGAACGTACACACTTACCCATATCTGCAGAGTTACTTTCTCTTCTGGTCTAGCATGGTGCGGAATACTCTTCGTGATGAAGTCCGCTCCGATAGTTGCTCTATAGCCTGTCGTGAACCGGCCAGAGATATACTGAATAAGCAGTCATTCAGAACCCAGTTGTAGCCATGTCGATAGCAATGCAGTCGAGAACATCGAAAACCAAGTTCAGCTGAGCGGGAGATTCGCTTGCAAAGCTTGAGCAACGGACCTGGTTGCGAAGACTGGTCTTGCCAACGCCAGACGTGCCGATGACAACGAGTTTGATTGTACGCATTTCGACTAATCAGCCCTGGTCATGAGCAGACCGATGGGAGTAGGAAGGCTGAGGACGACGACGGGTGAGATGGTTGCAAGCAACCAAGCACTGGAAGAGAGCCTCAGACTCCAGAGTCTTGGCCCGGAAATTCATGACAGAGGTTACCGGGGTCCTTGCTAGCGGGATCGCGGACCGTAGCTGCCGACCGTCTCACAATGGTAAAGCAGAGCTCGTTTGAAGCCTTGGAGGCGTTGAGAATAAACTTGACGGAGTATATAGACTCATAACTCGGGTGGATTGCATCTTCGATTTACATATCGAGTTAACAGGATACTAGATTCCGTACAACTATCAAAGCTTGGAGCCTATCTTTCCGATGGCTGGATACTTCGGAGCTTGCTTTGCCTTCGCCGCATTCACCGCAACTTCGAGGTCCTGAAAGTCACCAAACATCAGTCCAAACAACATGCACAACATCCTCAAGAGTAAACTCACCACAGACTGCAGCATGGATGCATTCCAAGTAGCTACATATTCCAGGTTTTCGTCGACAGTGCTGTCTCTGGAATGTAGCAGCACCCTCTTAGTTCCCACGACAGCAATGGGGGAGTTCGCAGAGATTAGTCTCGCAACCTTCAGAGCCTCCTCAATAACTTCGTTGCGAGACCCGGACACGACTCGGGATACTAGACCCAGCTTCTCCCCTTCTACAGCAGAGAAATCGCGTGCCGTGAGTGCAAGCTCGCGTACCAAGCTCTGATTCCCAGCAATCTTCGGTACGCGAGCAAGCGACCCAATGTCGGCTGCAAGACCAATTTGTGCTTCCTGAGAATGAAAGACGGTTTGAACTATAGAAAACGCGCATACGATACTAAACGCGCGTACCTTGATCGAAAACTTGGTGTCTTCAGCAGCGAGACGGATATCGCAAGCGGATATAATCTCAACTGCTAAGCCAACAGTGGCTCCGTGTATAGCAACAATGACAGGGAATGGGCATCGTTCGGGGGCACCTATAGCATGCTGGAACCGTTTGAGTTGATGATGTGTCTGCAAACCACGACGAGCGACGTCCTTTTGGTAGTCGGGCTTGCTACCAAGCCCTGCAACTAGGCCATAGTAGGTTTGAGGGACAAGGAATACATGAAGTGATACGAAGGGCATACGCACAGTCGATACCACCAGAGAACAGCTTTGGCAATGCGGAAGCAAGGACGACTACACGAACGTCTGGCTCAAGGCCGATCTTGTCGAAAACAGAGCCAAATTCTTCCCAAAACTCGTCAGAGAACGCATTGACTGGCTTTCTGTAACAGCTATGTTAGCTGCGTACAAGTCATGAACTACGGCTATCATTGCTTACCTAGCTAATTCCACTAACAGAATATGTGGCTCTGGTGAAGATACCTTCACGAATTTGCCTGATAAGTGCTCATAGCTTGCCATTGTGTTTGAGATGTGAGTATCGACAGTGAAGGACTGGGTTGATGTTTGCACGAATGGGTGTTGACTTTATAAGCTGAGAGCGGACGCAGTGTCACGGTGATGTAGTAAGTACTCAAGCAACAGCCGCCTACTGGTTCCAATATCACATGCAAGCCTCCAATACAAAGTAAGTAGCACCACAGGGAAAGAGTAATCACGCTGCATGAGCACTCAATTAGCGCAAAAGAACTTTAGAATGACTATCTAATTCAAGGATTTTATAACTACTAAGATCGCAAGTACTAGAAGGTACAACCAGTGGACTCTGGGTGGCTGACCCAAATGTAGTAATCGCTGTCTTTGTGGCGGCCACGTGGAAAATACATAGCCAAATACTGGAGCGCTCGTGACAGTTTCAAGTTTTCGATTGAACCGCCAGTGCAATCTCTATCTTTGTAGCTCGACATGGCGACTGTTCTTTTTTACTTCTCTCAGAACAATTGAACAATTTGTAAGTGATTCATATGAACCAAGTTGTGCTTCCTAAATACTTTGAACACTTTAGTCGCGAGTTCAAGTCGAGCAATCGTGGGTTTACATCTCCATAAGACTGTTGAAATCTCATTTTCTTAAAGTTTGCTGGGACCTCCTTCCCTTTGCCATCGCCATTGTGGCCCATACCAGTAACTGCCGTAAACTTTGGCCATATCCTCTCGCAAAAAGAAACGCTAAGTCCTTCATAACCGAACACCGTACTATGACGTGTGCTCAGGGTCGTGGTTCCCACAGTTGTTTCAACTTTCTTTGGCCGGTCACAACAACCAAGACAATACGCCACCTGAGATTTGCGAAGGACATAGTCTGTGACAGAGTGAATGTCCTTTCTCCGACAGTAGAAACGAATTTAGCAAATAAAGGTAACCGACGATCTTCTAACAGCTTTCTGGCCTAGATGCTTGCAATACCGGATTTTTGGATATCTGGCCATGAAGGTCAATGCTTTGGCTTGTGGTCAATTTGGCCAGCGAGTACAAGGCCGTGAAGGACGTCCTCCGCCACGCACGTACTATTCGGAGGAGTATAAATAACGTAGGTATCTCAAGGATGTTTGGCATCGAAGCCTCGAGCTCTCCCTTCACTGCAGACACTCGCAGGAAAAAGCCTCTTATTTGCACCACTTGACATCTGTTTAATTAGCTTCCTTGATATGTCTATCCCTCGCTGCTCAGTCACCCTCTCTGGCGTGGCAATCAAAATCCACGGTCAATCTCACCAATTCAAGGTAAGTTACTACTCTCCATAAACATACCATCCTCCTCATGCTAATCCACAATGCGTAGGTGGGCGACATAGCACTCGGACGCGTGAACTCAAAATGGAGGAAAGTCAAAATTATCAACATCGAACGGACGAAGGTTGATGTATGTAGCTGCGGTTGGTTATGATGTAGCGTGTCACTGATGGGTCTCCTGCAGGACGTTGAATCCACCGGCATCACAGCTGCTTGGACCGTTCCTACCAGTGGTGTTACGTTCAACACCTTCAGAAAGGAATTTGTTCCTGAGATGTACGAAGATCTCCTACCGGACAATGCCGCATATCGCAAGTATTGCAACGTACCAGACGAACAGTGATATACTTCCGTCCTTCCCGCAATCATTGCCTACGGCAAATTGAGTTGAAGTCAAATATCACGCTCAAATATGGCTGCCAATGGCATCCCTGTAAAATAATACCGCTATATCGCTATTCCCTAGATTGACTCTATGTATTGTAAATCACAACTTAATCTAGACATCTCAAACATGAACATAAAAGCATTGGGGTATCCGCAACAACAAGTAAGATAGACAACGGGGGCGAAGCACTGAAGACGTTGAGCCTTTCTACATCTTGACCATGAGAAGATATCTGAGACGGATTTGAGAAATATCGTAGGCAATGTACTGAAAATGCAGATTAGTATACTGCACGACGAAGAAGAAAAAGCAGACAACACACCTCATTGTAGTACAACGAATAGTTTCCTTGCGCCATATCCGAAGGCAAGCCCTTCGGCATATGTACTCCCTTCAGAGCGTCATTTTCCAATGCCTCACCAGCGTCCTGCCAGCCCGAAGGCTGAACACGGCCAACACCCTTTGTTACCCTCTTTCCAGCGTTCTTGCAACCACTGTCGGCGTTGTAGTCGCTATGGATAAGTTCATGGCATGGCTTCGCTGCAACTTCACAAAGAAGCATCAGACCAATGCCATTACTGAGGTACGAGTGGCAGTAGCCAGCAGACTATTATTCGCGTTAGTGAACATGCCGATGCGCATGAAAAATGTCTAGTACCTTTGACATCATCTAATCACATGGAATGAGTAACGATGTAACCGAAAAGACATGCGAGAAAACACTCACGTCAGCAAAGTAGACACCCTTTCCGAACATGTAACCCGTGACAGGAGCTAGTAATGACCCATGAGTATCGGTTTGAATGCTACAGTAAGTATGAAATGGTTATACCTTCGGGAGGAGCAATACGAAGTCCTTGCTTGAGAATACCGGCAAAGTTGGTCGTACGAGAGCCGTGCCAGAGGAGAAGACGTTCTCCATCACTGAGGTTGTCGTTTCCAGCTTTGATCCAAGCGTCTGTCTCATCTTGCCTCTCAACTCGGAAAGCCTGTTGCACCTCAACAGTCATGTTGTGAGTCTGACCGTGAGTATTCTTAACATATAGTTTGAGTGAGTCCCATTCCTTTGAAGTCTTGGAGACAGGATCCATAGTAGAGAGATGAAGGGAACGGAAGTGAGAATCGATGGGGTTGAGAGGATTCCCGTGTTCGTCTTTGCCAACGGTGGCAGAAATAAGTTTCGAGGCAACTTCCTGCAGAAAAAAATTTATGTAAACGGAACGAGAATGTGCTATACGGTCGCCAACGTACCATGTCTCCCAAGGCGTCGACGAGTTCCAGTTCCTACCGTCAATCATCAGCTGGTTGGATCGATATTACATCACCTACAAATGCTTACCTTCTTCAAGATCGCTACGTCATCGATAATCGTTGGACGACACCGTCCGAAAACGTGGGGGATAATTCTGTAAGCCACAAGGGTATAAGTGTTACTTCATGGAGAATATGTATGAGCGAGACTCACGAGTAATATCGGCCTGTGAGTGTCTCAACAGCGGAACGGAAACCTCCCAGATCCTTCGCGGCTGCACTGTTGTGGTCCTGCAGAACTTCGGAAAGGGTCTACGTGACGTGCTTCAGCCATCTAATCATGGATTAGCAGAAAGACTGAAACCTACCTTGAGTGCCGCGAAACCATTCAAGATGGTTGACTTCGCTAGCTTGCCTAAACCGATCGCATAAGCAAGAATAATGCGATGAGTACTTAAAGAGTCGCGTACCGAGGGGCAACTTATGCGCATCGTAGTTCATGGACGACAAATGTGCCTCGATCAACCTGAGACGAGAGTCTGCATAAGAAACGTTTTTATGAGCATGAAGTCAAATATACGTACTTGGTGGAAAAAATGATACGGCAAAGCTCCTGCAGCTCTGCGCCGAGCTTGGAGGGAGGGATAGGTTCCTCCTTTTCCTCTTTCTCCTTGCCTTTCGATGATTCACCCTTACTATCTTCTTCTTCCTCATCTTCGAAGGAACGTTCTGTAAATTGTATCAGCCCCGAACCAGAGTGGCGCACGTAGAAACACAACATACCAATCCAAGTGTATTTTCCCTTCTTTGCGACCATGTTATGTCTCTTGTCCCAGTCGGTTGCAGCCTTGTTCTTAAATTGCTTCTTGAACTCGCTGACAGCGAGGGCAGGAGGATAAGGACCCTACCGCGCGAAAATAGTCAATACAACGAATTTTTGAATAGATCTGGCTTTGTACCCTCTGTTGCTGCTGTCCGTTCTCCCCTACACGTCCCCATCGCGTGAAAAGAGTGCAGAGGGAAGGGCTACCGATGGGGTGCAAAACCTGGATGACATAGAACCTAGCATCGACGGTTCGTAAAACCGTTAGTATACAGTATCAAAAACGAAAGTAAGACTCGTACTTATTCGCGTTCTTCCCTACATCGGTCTGGTTCAACATAGCATCCCAGACACCTGCACTATCCGCGTAGACTTGGTGTGTGCCTATGAATCGTAGACAAATGAGAGCGAGTCGAGTGAGATGACCCGTACTGATACTTACTAACACCGCTGAAGCAAGGATCGACTGGTGCGGCTCCACGCTTTATGACTGTCACCTATAACAACGCAATAAGCTCGTATCTACCGTCGAGATGTCGTGAACAATTCGCAGTTTACTTACCATTTTCTTCTTCTCTTCCTTCGCCGGTTTGTCATCCTTCTTGGCTTTCTTGCTATCCGGCTCATCAGCCTCAGCTTCGTCCTCGCTTACTTCATCCCGAGTTCTCTTGCCCTTCCCCTTTGCTTTTGTAGCTGCCTTGGAAGCGGGGGCCTTCTTTGTCTTAGTGGCAGCAGCCTTCTTTCCCTTTCCGTTTGTCTTGGTGGCAGAGTCATCCTTCTTGTCGTCGGAGTCGTCTACTTTGTCAACGGCATCAGCAGTGGCATCCTGGGACTGGGAAGCAGCGACGGCGACGGCGTCAGCGGCCGCCTTTTGTCTGGCACTCGAACGGGTCGCCTTCGGGGCTGCAGGTGTAGCAACATCTGTGCTACCGTTGGCAGCAGAGGTAGCAGCAGCTTTCTTGCGAGGTGGCATCCTGGATAAGTCTAAGTCGAGGTAAAAGGTGGAGAGGGATACAACGTGAAGGGGTAATGGGGAGTGTGCTTAGGCCTTGGGTGGCACCTAAATCAACTGAACAAGGGCGAGTTGACAACCGACAACGCGCGACCGACGCGTCTTTTATAGCCGTCGGGGCTTGGGCGCGGCGTGTGAAGGAAACAACGCATTGGTGGCGCGTGCCGTCGCCCATGACCCTGGGCGCAGCCAGAACGCCCTCCACGAGGCGGGAGATTACCCAAATATGGATAAAGGGCGGGATTCCATTGTCTCGGCTGTGCGCCGCTATACCAAATTAGGATAAATGTCGGGACCGCTGCAGTGGTATCTGAGCGTTGCACACCGTCCGAGTCATTATCAGTTGTCATGTGAATCCCGAAATCCACGCGGTATGACACTACAAGGAGAGGCGGTGGCACTGGGCCAGGCCAGTGGTAGCATACGGTAGCACGGCGCACCTAATGTAAGTTACAGATCTTGCGTGCTACAACCGTAAGTTTCCTTGTTACAGAATCAATAGTAGGGGTCCGAAGGCTACGGACTCTACCCGTTCTATCTTGTCGAAGAACCAAACAAAAACGCTCCTATATATGACGCTAAACGAGGACTCTTAACAACGGAGACGACTATTTGTGTAAAGACCGTTCATTCTACCAATACCAACGGTCCATGGCTATGTACTAAGACTGATTATAGAGCTGTCAATATCAGGAGACTACGAAGACGATCAAACAGGACTTACATGACCTAGGATCACGTTTCAAGCCGAGCATATCTCCATGCATAGTATTTTGTTTGAAAAGCTTCTCCGCCCGCACACCAAGATCAAAAAGCCTCTGAGGAATCCTAGGAGTAGATTTTTCGTCTTCAGCTACTAATGCTGTCGACATGACTTCTGCGATCGCGACCTCCAGCGGATGATTGTTGGCGGCATAGATCCTAAAGTTGAACTCAAGCTCAGCCACAGTTCCTTCCAGCACGGGCAAGTTGGGATTTTGTATGCCATTCCTAAGTTGTTCTATCCGCTCTGTCAGGCGATCCTTGTCATTGCCCAAATCTTTGAGAGCTTCACACAGAGTCATAGCTTGTTGCATAAACACGCTATCGTCGGATTTGCCCTGCGTTAAGGGCGTGTCGACAGCTTGAGGCCGCGGAGGCGAGCTAGCGATACGTTCGTCATTTAAATGCTCCGTTTTGAGTTTAATATCTGTCGATAGAGCTTTCAGTGAGCCTGAAAGTGACCTAAATGTTAATATCAACTCTATTGGATGTGCTACGGAAACAACGTACTCTCTGGAGGAGGACTAGGTTTCGATGGTGTGTTGAGACCCTCGTTCGCAGGTGCATGAATGGAAGCAGAACCTGAATCGCACGAATTGGGTTCTATATATTGGTCGTCTTTATGCTGCTGTTCAACTGGAGGGTCCTGGGGAACGCTATTTGACGCGGCCACCGAAGTTTCAACATCCTCAGGCTCTTCATCAGGAAAAGCAGCTTTCGCCTCGACAGAGACTCGAAAGTCAAACACTGCGTCTGCTTTTAATAGCTCATACTTAATGTATAGAGCTTTGAGTTCAGGGCGTTGACACGGTAACATGAGTGTGGTGTCGTTCGGTCCTCCCAGTTTCACAACCATACATGCAGCCGTAGCCTATACACGTACAGAATATTCAGTTGGCAGTACTGCCATGTAACTTTCAAACTGACTTACTATCTCGTCGTCCACCTGCTCCAACCATCGTCTTTGAGTACCATCTTTCAAGTCGGCAGTATCGATCATAGACAGATTACTGAGCCGTTTTATCGCGTCCACGTATGCTTGGGTGGTAGCCACGAGATCGTCAAGGGTCACACACGATTGATTCATTGTTCTTGGGGGTATGAGGGTATAGCAGAAGAGATCGGTGTAATAGTCACCTTACGATGTGGATTTGAGGTCCACCTCGCTCGTCGACGTCGGCATCAGCCGAAGCGAAAGCTTTGAGTGGAAACGCCCACCGAAAGTTCGATGTCAAAGTAAAGGTATAACAAACTATGGGCACGTATATTCCGTTTCCTTCAAAACGACGTCAAAATTACAATGACACGGAAATACACTACTAGGACAACAGTCACAAAGTTCATTAATCGTTCATCGGCCTCACAAAGTGGACACTAGAGTTCGTGAGTCATTCAAAAACATGTCCCAGGGGTGGTTTCGTTGGGTATGGTGGAAAAAAGTTCGTGACGGAATACCATTGTCCGCCTGACTTAGGCAGATTGGACTCTGCAATGAGAAGAAAACACACGTTTAGTTCATGGCCGCATACCATACCGTTAGTGAAATTAATTGCTTACTGGATGAACCACCGCTGATCAGCAGCGACACAATTGCCACCATGAGCGTTCTGCTGAGACTGGCAATTGAAAGCGACAAAATCAAGTACGGCAGACTAAAAGACACGCAAAAGACCCATGTTATCAGAAAAGACACTCGATCTTCAGATTAAAAAACAGAAAACATACCCAGTCGGTGCGACAGTAAGTAAGGGGAATACCGGCCTGGTCGACGATAAACGTCTTGCAACTTCGGTACTGCATCGTGATCACCGAAGTGTTCTGCGCGGGGTCCATAGTGAACAAAGCGCCAACGTTCTGACTGTCGTATAGCAAGGCATCCGCGATAACATGGCATTCGTTTGGGTCCGGTCCTCCACCGGAGGGGGTGAAGCAGTTAGTGTTGCCTGTTTTTCGATCGTACGTTAAGTACATGCAAGCACGAGAAGTGATAATTTTAGATTGTGTGCCTACATTGTGCCCCGCAAACGTTGACTTGACGTGGAAGGATTTCGCTTGGTGGGGTTAGAGGGATACCATCACACTGCACGACTTCAGCGTGGACGTTCTTGTCTTTGCCGATGTGGTAGAGATGGTCTTCTGTCCCTTGCACTCGCTTAAGTCTGGGATAACAGAAGAAAGAAGAGGGGTTGCTGTGAGGAGTAGGGTAAAGATAGCGGCACGGAGAGAAAGCATGGTAAAGGTTGGTTGGTTCGGAGAGTAGTATGAAAACACTGAAAGGCGTCCTCAAAAGGCGAGCATCATGGATCCCGCATGGATCCTATATACCTTTCCGAAGCGCTCACAGTACGGACCTTCTCCACTCTGGACGAGCCTAGTTTGTAAAGAGCTCTACTGAGCATTCGGATTTTCAACTACGAAGTGTTCAGAATGGCTCGGATCGCGGCCGATGAGCGATGGAGAATGGCTCAGAGACTAGGACGGCGATGCCGTCGCCACCTGAGCATGACGCACCGAATATAGTGGAATGATGAGACGCACGAGAAGGTTGGGCTACAATGCCACGAAGGCTAACTTTACCCGGACCTAGAGGCTCTGGGCGTTTGTCCCGGTCAGCCGAACATACACGAGTTGTCGCTGGCAAGAGGAATCCAGGTCAGGCGATTTATCGATGCTGAAAAGTAAAACAGTTGTGACATTAACGCCTGAACATTGGAGCAAGGCAACTCACAGATAGATCTCGAACGCAGCCTATGGAGAGTCGGGGAAGGAGATGTCTAGGAACCTCGCGGTAGACATAACATATGAAAGGGAGATTACCACGCACATATCATATCATAACAGTTGCAAGCTGTATGCCGGATCTATGGCTGCTAAAGCGCTAAAGACTCACAAAGATAGCATCGTCAAGCCCTGCCGCGCCCCTACACACGAAACCTGCGTTGCACGAATTATCTTTGTCCTAGCCTCCTCGTAAACTGCGCATACAGGCTATCGTGCGCTGTCTCTACAAAAAGGAAGGCGTCCGGCGTGATAGGCATCTCCGTCAATAAAAAAGTATAATGAACTGCGCATGAGAGCTCACCGTTCTAAATTATGTTCTAATTTCTCGAACAACCAACTCAAACGACGCGCTATTGGACGAGATATATAGATACCCCAATGTTCGCTGAAACGTTGCGCGGCAGTGTGCTCGAGATTGCCTTCGATTGCTGCATGCACAGCAGAGGCTGGTGGCGGGACAATAAACGCACTGCAGCCGCATGAGAGCTGATGAACGATGTACACGAGGCCGACAGCAGCAATCAGGTGTGAGCATGATCTTGAACCTCTACTTACAAGCAATTATCTTGTGCATCGACTGTTGCTGGAGACCGATATCTGTATTTTTTGCGATGACCACGGAGGAGAGGAGATTGGAAGAAGAGAGTCAAAAGACAAAAGCCCTGAGATTACCGGGGTCTATGATGGATAGCGTTATTGATTACGTAATTCGCTCCTTTGTAGATAACTGCCTTTTTAGCACCTATATTTAGGCGCATCGCTGCCCACGCTCAGGCTGGCGCCCGGGAGTAAAGAATCCAGCGATTGCCTCGTGGACGGTGGCAGGCGAGGACAATCATTCAGCGCATTCAGCAAGATAGTCAGAAAGGTTACAGTATAAAGAACTTGTCAAGTAGGGAACCCATTGAGTTTCATCACCCCGCTCTGCTCTTGACGAGCTCCTCTCAACTCTCACACACGCACTTCACTCTGCAGCAGAGTTTCCTGCGATGCAGTACTTCTTTTTCCTGTTTTTCTTATTATTGGTAGTTGTGCAGTACGTCAATGCACACGGCTATGTTGACGGGATAGCCGTCGATGGCACCTGGTATGCTGGTAACGTTCCAAACAACTACAAGGGTGAGTCGCGTCGTGCCAATCTCGTATAACGCGTCGTCTCACTCAGCCATCGTCTAGGTCCAAGTCCCATTCGTCTTGTAAATGACATTGGTCCTGTGAAAGGATCGGACAACCCAGATATCGTTTGTGGCTTGAGCGCGCAGAAGGCGGCCATGGTCGTATCAGCGAACGCAGGCAGTGTCCTAAGCATTCAGTGGGTTGGGGGTGGAGGTCAAGCAGTGAGTCGTGCTTTGTTCTTTCACGACGGTTTCTGACTTTTTACCAAGTGGCCCCACGAGGTTGGTCCTTTGATGACTTATATGGCATCTTGTGGAAATACTCCATGCGATCAATTCGACCCAAGCGGTGCACAATGGTTCAAGATAGACCAATACGGGAAGAAACCAGACGGCAATACATGGTATCAAGCGGATATCGCATGTAGGTATTTAATACCCGCAGCCCATTCAATTTTATTAAACGAACGTTTCTCCCAGCTAATCACGATAGGTACGATGTTACTTTGCCGCAGAACCTTGCTTCTGGTGGCTATCTTGTGAGACACGAGGTCCGTTGATACCGAACTTTGTGCCTCCGGCTATTAATTTCTGTGCTTAGATCATCGCCCTTCATTTGGGGGGCTCACTTGGTGGTGCTGAATTCTATCCCATGTGCGTACAAATCCAAGTTGGCGGGAACGGAAACGGTGCACCGCAGTCGACCGTATCTCTCCCTGGGGCATACAACGACAACGACCCTGGTATCTACGACCCAGATGTGAGCTTCTCTGCACTGTGTTCCTCTTTACACGGGTGTTAATTACTCGTCGCGCAGATCTACAACCCCGGTTCCAACTACACGTTCCCTGGTGGCCCCATCTCTAATCTCGCTGCTTCCGCCCAATCAATGGCGGACGGAGAATCGACCATGCCACCGTTCCCTTCAGGTACGAGTGTCTCCAACACTCCAGCATCTCCAACACAAACACAAGCTCAAACTCAAACTCAAGGTGGGAGCACATCGCTGTCGCCTTCGTCAAGCGCCGGCTCACAACATTCTTCTCCGTCTGCGCCCTCGCAAGCAGAACCTACAGGGGCTCCCGACTCCAACGGTTCTGGCACGGGATCGTGCATGCTCAAGACAAGAAGCACCACCGTCAACCAGAGACGGCACTTTAAGCGCTTCATGAAGCGTATAATGCCGCACGCATCGCACTGAAGGGAAGCGAATCGAGTGTTTATCCACTCGTCTGCACTCACACACGGCCACGGGCATACTGTAGCATAGTTGCAGGTCTACGGCCTTGCAGTGGGGCAAGCAATTTGGCGGGGGTTGCACGTGCAGGTGTGTGCGTTTTGCTCCACCGTCGGATGCAAGTCTTTCGTGTAAGGCGCTGCTTTTCTCGTTCGAATTGCTTCCGCTGCTGTTTGATCAGCGATCATGATATTTTGCGACTCACGCAGCTGACTGTGACTCGGTGCTGAGTCTTGTATGTGTATGAAAGAGTATATATTATCTATGTATTATGAGTTGAGCGTTATATTAACAGTGTATCTATGTACTTAATATTAATGTAAACTATCAACACGTTGCAAATCTTGCTACTACGTGCGAAGCAGG
The DNA here is from genome assembly GCA_022160335.1 of Irpex rosettiformis. Classification (NCBI taxonomy): domain Eukaryota; kingdom Fungi; phylum Basidiomycota; class Agaricomycetes; order Polyporales; family Irpicaceae; genus Irpex; species Irpex rosettiformis. Next base: position 251,527 of record MU274909.1, on the reverse strand, counting down.
GATAAGTACTAGTTGTTAGAACTACTTGTTACGCAGGAGAAGCTTCAGGCATGTACGTGTTCCGTCCAGGGATCGAGACATTTCCTGGATTATTTGAGGGTAGTACAAGCGGGACCGATATGTTTGGATCCAGGAGGTTTCGAGACAAGGCTCGTACGAAGTCCGTTTGGAATTGAGTAACATTTCTCAAGCACAAGGCCGAGGTGTCCGGCAGTTGATCCTTCCCATGTTATTGAGGTTATTCGTTTGGCTATGATTCTGGAGAAATCAACGGAACCGTGCGCAAAGGTTACATACGAGGGTTTTGAAGAAACACAGCGATTTCACGGTCTGATCACCTGCATTTCCCAATAAACTGAGATCCCTAGTTAGAGACGCTGCCATCTCTAGATCTCATCGACGACGTTCATCTTCAAGCTTAAATGTTACCAGAAGACATCTCCCGAGGTTGTAACAAACGTCATTAGATAGCAGACGTACATGGGGACCGAGGAATCTGTGGACCTTGGCATCGAAGGAAAGAGATGGAGAGGCGAGCAGCGCCTCCTAGCCCTAATGAAGACGAGCCGCTATTCGACTTCGGGCTGGTCAAGAAATGCGGGGTAAAGTAATTGCACACTTGAAATACGCGCAAAACTTGGCTTCAATCGTATGTGCACACCTGATATTGTGGTGACTCGCCGGAATGGAGGAAAAGAGAATTTCACCGATAAAAATGTCCTCTCGTCGACCATGCAGAGGATGACCGAGGTAACGATTTGCGGCAGCGTAGTTGGTAGATAGTAAGTTTACTGTTTGCCGGTGGGGCTGACGTGATAATGAGAGCGCCAAATGGGCGGAGACCGAATGGTTCGCTGACCGACAGCTTCAGAAATTTCCTTATACGGACTAGCCGCCACGTAGTAAGTAGATCCAGAGTCATCCGGCCACCACATTAACATTTCTTACCGAACCAGCTGCGAGAGGAATGCTGAGCACAGCAGAAGAAATTGGATTAGAGGTTTTGGCTTTTCCTTCATACCGTTTCTTTCGTGCTCTAATCCGAAAACAACGTGCTAGATGCGACATTGGACGACCCCGATACGAATCGTCCATGTCGCACTCTGCGCGAAAATAGGCAGGTATTTCCCGATAACCAGCAGGGCGACACACAGGAGGTCCTTCCACTCTACTATGAGTTTTGGGAGAGATCATGAATGATAATTATGGCACGCGGTATGTCTCCAAAAACGGCTGTTTGCACCGATCGGTGGAAAGCAGCCGGTTTTGGTGCTTCCGTCTCTGCTGCAGGCTTCTTTCCGCTCCCAGTGGCTCGCATAAGAACTCCAGTAATTGACCGGGATGGTCTTTTACCATTCTTCACCCCGAGATATCATCATCATCAACCGCCATGTCTATTCTACACATGCCATACGACGACCCACGGTTCATGCGTCAACGCGATTCGGCGACATACGAAATGGGAATGGCCTTGGATATGAAGCCCTCGTCATTGCTTCACGACCCTTACATGTTTGATCAGCTTCTCCATCCTCTCGCCCCGATGACTTCCTCCCACTCCATGCCGTACGACGTTCCCCACGACTTCGCGCCTTCGCATTACCATCCTATAAATTCTGTGCCTTATGATCTCCACAATACTGGAATTTCTGCAGATCTCGACTGGACCGAGACAGCTCACCGCAGCTACTACCAGGAACCTCCAGCGACGCAGTCGTATCCTCCGACATCAATCTCCCAGCCCTCCATGTTCGTTTCCTCGCCCTCTTCTCGTCCTATAGCCCCTAGCGAAACAATGCCTTCTGTCGACCGTTCTGCTCTTCCCCCTCCTCCCTGGACGATGTCCGGATCGCTCGATCCTTCGACTGGCGTGTACCAGGTAGCTCCGGAGCATCCTCGTATTCGCACCGCCCAAGCGTGTGAAAAATGCAGAGGGAGGAAGGCAAAGGTGCGACTAGTTCTCCTCTCAAGCGGTTATAAATTGGCTAACGACTTCTACAGTGCAGTGGTGAACATCCATCATGCGAGCGGTGTCGTCTCCGCGGACTCAAGTGCGAGTACGCACCAGAGCGTAAGATGCGTGGGCCCAACAAGGTCAAGCGTAAGACGGGAGACAAGTCCTCTCGCAGAATATCTGTGGCATCGACAATATCGGAGGCTTCGACCGAATCGTCTACTTCTGAGTCTTCGTCGACGAGGCCAGTAACTCCCCCAAACACGGAGTTCCAGCAATTTACACTTGACCTTGGCAACCCGAACGCGGTATCTCGTCCGAGCACCGCCTGCTCGAGACACTCATCCTCGTCAGAGAGTTCCCCCAACCTCGCGCACGCGCAATCTGTCGAAGGTCGTTCGGACCGTCCTCGCCCTTCACACATCGACTTGTCGGGAACTAAGTTGTCCGACCAGATGCAGTTGTCCTATATTGGAGCCAATGACACTTTTGCCTACGACATCAGCGACGCTCGTCGAGCATCCTTACCGGCAAACCTTGTTGATTCGTTTACCCCTCATCATCACGGTCACATCCGCTCGCCCTCTCTTAGGAATTTGTACACTCCATCTCGTGAGATAGATGTCATCGACACCAACGCCTCTCGGTACGTCATGTCGCCAACTACTCTAAGTAACACAGGGTTGAGCTAACAGAACACCAACAGTCCTCGTTCCAATCCCACTCATCATCATCATCACCACAACACCCACCACCCATTCACCATGTCCTCCACGCACGGCGAAGCTTCCAGCGGTAGTGAATCAGACATATCCATGTCGGCACCCGTCACACCTGTTACGATGCCCCTCAGCAACCAACTGATTTTCCCCGTGCCCATGGACTTCCAAACCGAGTTCATGGACCTTGTGACGTTGGACCCTCCTCTTGATGCTAGTGAAAGTGACCGTAGCTGGGATAATGTGGGGGTTGCAGACGTAGACGTCACACCGCGTGTGACTTCTGACGGACACGAAAAAAGTTTGGCTCAGTTCGAGCATCAGTACGTTCATGAGTAGTGATTTAATGCTGTATTTCTCTATCTCTCTTGCTCTTTCCCCCTCTGTATTGTAGTTATTACGAGTCTCTTCCGCTTTCATCGTAAACTTCTGGTCTTAAAACGCATTTGTATTTTTATCCTTACAAATTTATAAGTAGCAGTATCGGTTTCGTCTTCAGTCAGTATATTTTAATTCCCCCCTCTGTCATATGTATTCCGAATGTATGTATCATATCCACAATAGACTCTACTAGATGGCACAATTTAAAAACGTTGCTCAGATAAATTGGCCTTCATCCTTGATCTTGGTTTCGATGACGCTGGATTCGAAGGGCGGAAACCAGTATTAGGGATATCCGTCTCGCGGGAACGCCAGTTTGAGAAAAAGGAGAGCTCCCGGTTGGAAGGTGGTTCGCTAACACCTGATGTCTTACTCCAACTCACATCAAATACGACTCGTTGGAAATGTACATCACGCGCCAACGTTGGGCACGCTCAAATGACCTCCGCCGAACATTCGTGCACGTTAGGGCAGACTCGTCGATAAATTCCAGCGGCTGGCCCCTGCCACCTGATCACATGATTCTAAAGCTTCACATAACTGCGGTGGCGATGTTGTGCATTTCTCGTCATCCACGCAGCATTCAGGTTAGGGTGGTATCGACGAATGATTTTCGTGAAACCACACACAGAAAGCCCCGTTTCATGTGCTTACTAAGGACTCATCTAGAATTTCCAAATCAGGAAGTAGTGGAGGAGTGAGGATCTTCCGACAGGTTTCCATCAGTGGCAATCTGAAAGGTTGTGTTGACCGTCGCAGCGAGTTACAGATCGTTCTCGTGAAAGGGGTCGGTGGCAAAAAGAGTCAAGACGGCGGGTTCTAGACTCGATGCAGCGACGAAACACAGTCATAGTCATAGTATCGTCCAATCTATACCCTTTGTAGAGGGGGATATCGGAGGCATTTTTGTGTAAGTTTGCTTCCGGGTGGGTCTCGGACGTGACAGGGTTTAGCTGAGGGTGAATTTAGAGACCTCCGGTTCACCTAATACTTGCTAGTATTTCAGCATGACAAGTACAGTAAGTACACCAGGATCTGAGCTTGCAAATTTGAACGGGACGGACCAAAGACTTTGGATATCGGGAATTTGACTCGTCCATACTACATACGACGGTCGCGGTGGTTCTCCACCAACCTTGATCTACACGCTCAAATCAAAGTCGGCCTGAATCAGGCGCCAAAAACGCCACCAAGCCTCGAGTTACTTCTTTCTGGCCACTCGCAGGCCACTGCAGTCTGCGGGCTAGAGCGACCCAGTAGACGAAGCGCTCAGTGGGTCGTTTGTTTTCATGTTTCATGATTCCCCTAACCCCATATCTCTAGGCTATTCTTCGCTACTAAAAATACATCATTTATTCCTGGACTCGACTTGAAGCTTGAATATTCATCCGTGGATTTGGGTCCTCCTAGTAGTCCCTATGACTACATTTCCTCGTGTCTCAGGTTGGATGGGAGACTTCTCTGTCACACGATACAACACCTTTTTTGCCTCCGTTGCGTTCCGGGCTGGACTTACCTAGCACTACACCTCATAATGACTGCTGAATATAACACTCAGCGTCCGAAGAAACTGCTTACAGCCAACGGCTCCCTCTGTAAATCTACAAGCATATCAATACATTCGAGTTAATTATCTTTTCTTCCACCTCTTACACCCACTTGCATATTCTGCCCACCCATTGATTTATCTGTCGAAGTCGAAACAACTCGTGCATCGCTTTATGTGATGCTTACGTTCTCTACCACCTCGTAGGCGCAGAATACCGCGTCCCAAACTTGCCTTCCTGCTTCGCCTTTATCTCTACACACGCAAAAAAAATTCCATCAGTACATTCCGGTAATCATCCACAACACAAACGGATAGATGTAAAGAACACAATTACTCACGTAATGCCAAGTGTTTGGAGAAGAACCGGCAAGAGGCAAAGTTGCCCATCATGTACCAGGCGTTTTCTACCTCGGGTCCAAGCTCTCTCCACGCCGTCCTCTGGTCTCCATCGTCGTTGAGACCCCAGATAGGCGTAAGCTTGCCTTCATAGCCAGGCCCGAGGATGTCGAGGAGGGGCTTGCGTGGGTCATCGAATCTATTATTTGATCGATGTTAGAACCAGATGGTGCATAAAGATAAACTGAAGCATAAGAATAAGAATACTCACCCAGTGGCATAAAGAATAATATCCGCTTCAATCTCACTCCCGTCAGTAAACTTCAGCCCTTTGGGGGTATACCTCTCAATCTCACTCCCGCTCTTCAACTTAATCTTCCCATCTATAATCTTCTGACACGCTCCTACATCTAAATAATAACCTCCCGCCCTCTTGAGCGCAAGGAACAGGAACCCAGACCCTTCTTCGCCATCGTTGAGCTTGTATCCAACGCTACGAAGGCCGTCGAGAATGTCCTTGTCTTTTTCGGCGAGTTCGACGGTCTGGCGTTGAGCGAAGAGTTTGGCGAGGAGGATGGGCATGGTGTTTTCGATGCGGTCGGCGGTTTCGGTGGGTGGGCCGCCTTCCCAGTAGTTTGCTAAGATTTCGGTTCAGGTTAGAGAGAGAGGTTAAGTTGAGTATCCATGGGGAAAACTCACGCTTGTAGAGGATAGGAGCGCCGTTTTTAGTGGACATGATGTATGTCGAACTACGTTGGAATATGGTCACATCTTTTGATGCGAAAGTCAATATCGGATTCGTACATGCTGCGTATTTATTAAAGACTCACCGATACCGTGGTCTGCGTAATCGGAAGCGATATCATGTGCTATGTAGGTATTTGCATCAACAATGTCTTCAATGCTATAAAAATATAGGCGTACCAGACACACAAGCACCAACAACAAAGACCTTCTTGCCGGCATGGCCCTTCCAAGACTTATGCTGCGTCGAATGCAACACCTGACCTTGGTACTCTTCCTACATCCAGCCCTCCCCTTAGCATTCACTTCAACCCACCACGGGACAAAATAAGAACTCACCCGTCCAGGATACTCCGGTAAATTCGGCTTTCCTGCTCCCAAACCAAGAGCAAACACGACATGATCGACGTGGAATATACGCTCAGTACCGTCTACGCGTTTGACAGTGACGTCCCATTTGCCTGTGTCGGGGTTCTTAGTGGCAGAGGTGACAGTGGAGGAGGTCCAGACATTGAGCTCCATGGCTTCGGCGAAGAACTCTAGCCAGTTAGCAACCTACGGGTAGAAGGAGAAAGGTGTGTTAGCGACAACAGATTGGGAAAAAATGGTAGAGTACCTTTTGGGACGGTGCGTAAACGGGCCAGTTCACGGGGAAACTGAGAAAAGATATTAGACGACATGGTACGAACATTTTCAGCACGTATGGACGTACGGGAGGTACGGCATATGAGTGAGCCCTAGTACACATTGGTTATTGAGTACAAAGTGCGAAGAATGGTGTTACTCACACACAGGATCATGAAGACAAAGCGCCTCGTATCTGTTCCTCCATAGATCACCTATTCTCGGGTTCTTCTCAACAAGCAAATGTGTCGTTCCCAGCTGCCTCAACCTGGCTGCAACGTCTAAACCGCCCTGTCCTCCGCCGACGATGATCACTTCAGGGTCGGAATCCGCAAACTCTTGCTCCTTCTTGCGCTTCTCGAGCCACTTACCATGGCTTGGGTAGGGGTCTCTGAGTTCCCCGATCTTTTCGGGAAAGTCCTGTAGACCTTCCAAGTTAAAACCGAGGATCAAGGAGCGCCATCCTTGCGGGGTGGGCACGAGACGGGCTACAGCGTAACCATTGGCGATCTCTGTCTCAAACTGAAATTGTGCACAGACCCAGCCGAGATCCGGCCATGGCTGCTGCCATTGTGCATTGACCAGTGAGCCGATAGAAAGCTTGACTTGTGGGAGACGGTCAGAAAGAAATTGCTTGATATTCTCTTGACCAAAGAAGGTGCGAAGATCCCAGGTAAGTGCGAAGAGGTCCTTCCACCAGGGCTGATCATGCAAAGTCGCGAGAATAGCTGGGATGTCGCTAGCTGATACCGCGGAAGAAAAGGACGCAAGCCAGTCCTGGGCGATCTTATGTGCGTCGACGTCCTTGGGGTCTACGGTTTGCACGCCGAGATTGCTGAACGTCGGGAGGAAGGCCCCGTCTGGGATGCGGGTGATGTGGGCCATGGCGGGCAGAGGTGGACGAGCGAAAAGAGGAGGACGAGCATCATGATCGATGTCTTCAAGCAGGTTTGTTCTGCCAGCTACGCCTGCGAGCGAATGACGAACGAATCAGATCAATATGCGCAAGCGCAAATCTCTGTCACATTCGCGGTCCGTCACGACCCCTGTCACGGTCCGGACGCGTCTCAGCCGGGGCCAGGCGAGTGTCACACCTGGATATCTCTCTCCCATCCAGTCAGAGTGCGGTAATTACCTGCCAAAATGTGTAAAATATCTTGGAGAGTCCAGAGGTAAAGAAAAGCGTGCTGCCACGTGAAATACGACGATGCTTAGCCCGGAGCCGTGAACCGGCAAAGCGCAGCACGTCACGTGATGTACGACGCGGCTGTGATTAAAAGTCGGAGGTAGCGGCAGAATCTAGTCAGTAAGACCCATCGTAGGGTAGTGAAATCGAGGAGGAAAAAATCCATCAGCGTCGGGAAGCATGTCCCCTCCCCCATTCAGCCAACGTCATAGGACAGAGTCGACTCAGGCTGCACAGAGAATTCTATGAACACGACAGCTGGTGGCCTTCGCCTAAGTATCCTGAAAGAGTGTGCCCTTGATGTAAATGCCCGAGACTGTGAAGATAAATGCTCTATATTGTTATTGAGTATAGACTGTGCATGATGAGTGTTAGTCACTGCCATGTGCATTTGACTGTAGTGCTCACCTGCTTGTCTGACGATCGGATAGTATTGGCAAGCTGTGGGTGCACCCTTCTATAAGACACCCCTGCTGATTAGATGGCAGTGTCTGACGATATGTGTTCAAGTTGGTACATGGGCGCTTCATCTAGTTATGATACCATTGGTGCGTAACGCCGCCACGAGAGATCTGAGACAGGAGGGCTAACGAATGAAATCGTAGGATCCGTGAAGATTAAAGCTGATGGGTTTCGCAGCCACGCTTTCGGAAGTGCTGCTCGTGTTATGCTAGATAACAATGAAATTACTGTTCAGCCACGACTCTTCGGAAAAAATGAATGATAAGGACCAGGATACTCGCTACCTTTATCAGCAAGAGTCAGACGCCCTCATCCCCACCACCATCGTCTCCTCTTGAGAACCCGACCTTGACGATTATATGACTGCAATGTCCCAGTCAGAAGTAGACACCTACTGCATGGCCACTGCGATTCAAGAAGCGGTCCAAGGTGCAGATGAAGGCGGTGTGCCTATCGGTGCTGCTCTTTTCCTCAACACACATCTTGGGAGCCCGGATCAAACGAAGTTACTAGGTGCAGGGAGGAATCAGAGAATCCAGAAAGGCTCGCCGACGTTACACGGGGAGACAGCTGCCTTGGAAGCCGCTGGGAGATTGCCTGCCAATGTGTATAGAAAATGTACGATGGTACGTACCAAAATTTCGCCGTAGATGTATTGCCAAGAGTTTATTGAGTAAGACTTACCCGGAACATGTAGTACACCACGCTTAGGTGAGTTCACCGTGGTCGTTTTCACTGGGGGTTGCCTGAATAATAACCGATACACGCCTGAAAAGCCCTTGTAGCATGTGTTCCGGTGCGATCTTGTTGTACGGAATCCCGCGCGTGGTGATAGGGGAGAACAAGAATTTCGTAGGTGAAGAAGAGTTGTTGAGAGCCCGAGGCGTGGAGGTTGTCGTGCTGGGAGACAAGAAATGTGAAGAACTGATGAGCACGTTTATCAATGAACACCCAGAGGTGAGTGCTGATCTCATAAGCCAACACAACTACTCACGAGGTCTTCTAGGAGTGGAATGAGGATATTGGAGAAACTGGAGAAAAGTTGTAGCTCGGCGTGATGAATGGGATGACTAGGACTAGGCTAGGTCGCGATACGCAGAGGCCCTTTTCTTTGTATAACCGAAGTTGTGATAGTATACATGATGTGGTGGCTATACTGGCTCTGCAGCCGAGATATACAATACTACCCACCGGGAAGCTATGTCAGACACTTGTTCTGTATTCGCCAGCAATAACGGACGCACCATTGTTCCCTCTGATGAACGCGTCCCCATATCGGTTGGTCACTGTGCCGTTGACATGCTCCTCCGTCTGCTCAAGTGCAATGTTCATATAACCATCCAAACAGGAAAGTATTCCTGTACACCGGAATTTAGTAAGCGTTATGTTTCAGAAGAAATATGCGATCCAGACGTACCTTTGTAGTCAACTCCAGAAGTGAGTCGAACGACCACGCGTTTGCCGACTACGCCTTTCAGGAAATCCGTCGGAGAGCCGGTAGACGCTTGCGGAGGAGGAGGAGGAGGCGAAGTCTCTGACGGCTGTGGTGGTGGTGGCGACTCATCCATCTTGCAAAGCTGGGAGAACGTTACAGAGCTTGGGCAAGCGTGCAAGGGCTGAATTACAGCTTGCGGCTCGAAGAGAGCGCCCAATCAACAGTGTGTCCCGTGGAGGGCGCATCAATCCCGCTCAATCCCCGAATCGGGAGTAGGGCGGCAAAGTAGTCAGATAGACGTCCGTTCCAAGTCACTGGTGTCATAACTTGATAAAGAACTTCATCCCGCGCTATCTTGCAACACCGACGGTTCCTTCTCGCACGCGACCGTGTCTTCGCCGTGTGCTCCTGCTGTTTTTCTGTCGGCCGGCCACCCGAGCAGCGAAAGGTTCTGTAAATAGCGACACCGATGTCAAGGACCGTCTCACACCTTTCTTCTACCCACCACTCTTTGTGTGGTACACCCTAATACTTTCTTATACCTTATTCACGGACACTCGGACATGGCTGGCCCTGAACACTACGATCCTCGTCTTGGCGACGAATCTACGTACAACAGTGAAGCGGAAGATGAAGGTCGTCCACATGCATCTCGTTCGTCCAGGTCCGCACCCCATCTTAACCCAGAACGTGGACGTAGCGAGTCACGACGGCACGAAAAGCATGTGCGGCTTAACATGGAACCTCTCAACGTAAACGGGAGAGTAGATAGGGTCGATGATGCGGATCTCGAGAGAGGGGATAGCAATGGTACGGCAGCTGAGCAGCTCGAGCATCGGTACAAAGAGAGCTTCCGCGAACATCAAGACAAGGAGAAGCCTAGCACCGAAGACTCTAGCAATGAAGCCAAGTCGAGCACTCTTATGAATCGAGCACTGCGAACAGGCAAGGCTGCGGTACAGAAGACTCCATTTATTAACACAGTCGACCTTAGCTGGATACCAAACAACATGACCTGGTCGAAGATTAAGCCTGCCTTACGCTGTGCTCTTGCTGCATGGGTCAGCTTGCTATTCTTGTTAATCACGGATTTATCAGTTATGCTGGGACAGGCGAGTCTGGTTTTTGAATCGTAGAGTCTAGTATGTTGACAGAGAGGCAGGCTGGTTTTTTGATCCTCATAGGCAAGTAAATCGTACTAGCATTATATTTCTCGCCAGGTCTTACAAGACTTTGTGAACAGCGGCAGTGCTCATGCCCCCCAATAGTCCTTTTATAGCTGTGCTTGAGCAAGAGATTACGCTCATGATCTTCGCCTCAATAGCCTGGGCGTATGTACCATTGTGCTTAACAACATATACATGGATTGACCGTCCTCTGTAGCTGGGCTTGTCTAGGCTTATTTCTCGCAAACCTCACAAGAACTAATGTCGACCCCACAGCATCCTCAGCTGAGATTATATCCGGTCAGTTCCTCGAAGCCACACCTTCCGTGATCCATTCCATTTTCCTATTCGTCGGCAGCACTTTCTTCTTATTTCTCAAGGCCAAGTTTGGCCCTGGTCCTTTCTTGGTTCCGGCGGTTCTGGCCTGCATATGTCTCGACGTCTCTATCTGCACCGCAGCGCTCTTCCCCTACGCGGCATACAATACTGGCAAGTTGGTGGTTGTTCCGTTAGCGATTCATAGTGCACTGGCAGTGTTCCTTTCTGCTACGTTCTTCCCATCGACCGTTACAGCTCAATACACCACGTCTATACGAGCGGTCTTGGATCCTATCTCGACGTTCCTCAAGGAGCATCGCAAGATTCTAAAGATGGATCCGTCTTCTGAGGAGTTCTCTCAGACCATCGGAATTCTTCGCGGCTTGCGTAACAAGTCGGAAGGCGGCTTAACAGCAACTGCTGTATGGTTTCGACTACTCCAAAGAGATATTGTATGGGGACGTTTCGCTCCTGCGGATGTCGGAGGGATTCAGTGGTGGGTTCGAAGAATCGTCGCAAGAGCGGACGGCATGGACGTATACTTCACGTTAATAGAACCTACTCGGGAGAAATGGCCTCAAACTCCTGCCCCAAGTGCTCCTGGAACCCCAACTGCAGCTAGATCCCGCGCGACGTCACCCGTTGCGTCTTCACGAAACTCTGTTGCTTCCCCTCAGACTCCTATGGATGACAGAACCCCAACCCAATCGCCCACACCCTCAGAGCACCATCGATCAATGTCGGATCGGCTTGGACGATACGACTTGAACGTCTCCGTTGCTCGCAGACGTCATGCGAGACATCATAACGAATCCGAGTCTCGACCACAATCACCTTTACACACGACACTCACGCGACACTTACATGAAGTTTTTCAAAGACGCCGTCACCATAAGCGTACCCGTACGATTGACCATGATGATCACTTGCATTTTTCATTACTACAATGGGCACACGCACTATCCTTCCCCTCGAGAACGTCGATGGACCCTAACGCCAGCCAGGGAACGGTCGGCGTGTTCGAGTCTCAGCGTTACCTTGCTTTGGAAGCTCAGCGGCTCTCGAACAGGGAGAGTCCTAAGCTCACTGAGCACTTTATCAAGCTATTGAGCGAAGCTTGCGATGGGCTGCTGGAGGAAAGTCAGAAAGGATTGCAACAGGTTAATTTGTGGCTTGCCGGTGTCAGGGAAGGCAAGTGGGAGAGTAGAGCACGGGCAGATGCAAGGCGGAAGGAAAGACTGGATTGTCTTGAGAATGCGAAGAACGACCTTGACGCGGAGATCAAGAGGTTTAGGACCGAAAATAGGTAAGAGATTCATCTCTCAGAGCGTATTTTAATTCTCTTATGGTTATTGGTGTTGGCAGGCATCGTGTACTGGATCCCTATAGAATTGCATTTGACCCGAAACACTCTGAAAGCGGTTTTGGTGCTCCTCCGCACAAACACCTCTTTCATTGCTATACGTATGAATACCACATTTTACAGCTTGCTATGTATATCTCCGGCGCGGTATGTGCCCAATTGTCACATCAGTACAGATATCTGATACGTCTGGATCATAAGCTTGGAGAGATTACCGACCTTGAGAAAGAACGGAAGCGAGCAAAATTGTGGATTCCAACGTTCGCCGCAACATTTTTATTCTGGTGGGATCGCTGGAATGGGTCCTCGGATATGGACCGTTCGGATGATGAAGATCCAGGTATGTCTTGCATGTAAAATTGCATCACAGTCGACCTATCAATTATCCTTCCACTAGATGTCGTGCAGTACATGGATCCAGAGGAGTCAAACGACCCGGACCTTGGCGAGACTAAACGTCGGGACCCGGACGCGCTTCCTCCAGCAAACCTGTTCGAGCTCGTTATGTTCTGGCTGTATAAAGCATTTGCAGGATTGCGAGGAGGGAATTTTGTTTTTGCTGTGAAGGCTGGGTTATTGACAGGTACACGATATCATCTTTTCCCCTACGTATTGGCTTCTGACAAATCCTGTTAGTTGCATTGAGTTTACCGTACCACTTCAAGAGCTCCGCGACGTTCGCTTTAGGTGAGTTAAATTATATTCGTACGAGATGCATTTCTGAAACAATCATGCGGTTAGAGCAACACATTACTTGGGCTATGTAGGTTCTCCGTGCTTTGTTTCTGAGCAACTCTGACAGTCGTCTACAGTTTTATTGGACAGCTGACGATCGCACGTTTCCGAGGTGATACAACATTTGGGCTTGTCGCTCGTATCATAGCGACGTTTTTCGGTGGTTTATTAGGGACGGTACTATGGTAATTATAATCCACGTACTAATAACCTATTACTATCATATTCTCTGATGCGTCTCTGTCAGGTACATTTCTTCAGGAAATGGAAAAGGAAACGCCTACGGCTTGGCTGCCGTCTGTGCCGTTTCATTTCCCTTCATCTTCTTCGGCCGACTCTACTGGCCTGTGCCACCTGTATCAAATCTGATTGTACGCATCTTCACCTCCCAAGCTAGCGTCACTGAGACTGATGTAAAGTACCTCTGCAGTTCTTCGTCACTGCAATCGTGGTGCGTGCGAACCCACGAAGTCAGCTGGATGATGCATGTGTTGATTTGACGCGGCTTTTTCATCTTTCTGCAGGTTCTTGGCTTCTCCTGGCAAGATACGCATTTCCCTACTGGGTACGTGTACTTTGGAATCGACGTTTCATGGGTACGTAAAGTCATCTGTCTTGTTTCTTGCGCCTCCCTTTGATTGGGTTTTGTGACATTCTCATCCAGAGGCGCTTTGTTCTTGTAACTGTGGGAGTTACGGCGGCATTGTAAGTCACACGATGTACCCTAAGTGTGCCAAACGAGATTTCGATCAATTCTGACGATCCCTTGTTACGTAGCCTGGCCTCGTTCTTGCCACCAGCGGTGACACTTCGAAGCTATCAAAGACGCATGATGTCAACCACAGTCACGGAAATTGGTTCTGTGTACTGCGGGGTGCTATCCTTTGCAAACACTCAAGGAACGTATGAAGTCGACAGGGGGACTATTGTTCAGAGTTTAATTGCCATTAGGTTGAAACTTAAGCGGTCGTTGGTGCTCCGCACTAACATCGTGTATGAGGTGAGTGGGTTGGCCCTATCAGCCTTCTTCTGATACGTTTCTTCCATGAAATGTCTCAAGATTTCGAAATCTTGTATTAATTGATGCTTCCTTTGCGCCGTGTTGCTGCATAGTTCTCTCTGAGAGGAAGATGGCCAGCGGAACGCTACCAGAAGATCCTAGAAGTACAGCTGTACGTATGTTCTGCTGTCACTGCGGGTGGGTTTCTAGACCCAAGCTGACATATTTTCTGCGCCTCAGTCAAATAGCGTACCTACTCTCCCATCTCATGTCTGTAGTGGAGCGGCTTGAGCCGGCCTGGCGTCGCGCGTTTCTACGTCGTACCCGTTTTATGGATGCGGACTTTCAGGGAGATGTTCTAGCTGTTATTAGTGCGTCTACGACCCTGACTCGTATATGCACCCTCACTAAAAACGATCGCGCTGACTTTTTATATTTTTATAGGCATGATTTCTACCGCGTTACGCACTGGACACCCTCTTCCACAAATAACCCCATGCCCGCTTCTAGATCGGTATATGCTCAATCAGCACGGCCTAAATGTCATAAGAAACGAAGCCGATGATGACTACGGTCTACCCCGGACAATGACTCTGGATACCCTGGCTAACGAACAATATATGTGAGTGTACTAATCGAACGACGATCATTGGTTCAAACTTAATTCTCCCAAAAAGGTGTTTCTCTGTCGGCTGCACGACTGCGTTCGGAATTATTGTCCGCCTAGATAGGCTCATGCTAGCGACTAAGGAATTAGTCGGCGAGCAGTATCATATCCACGGTGTCGGTCTCACGTCTTACGGCGCGTTTACGGATGCCAGTAGTCCTGGCACGCCTCGTTAAATTTGTAGAGGCTTCGAGAGTTTTGACCTTTTTTAAAAAACACACTTTACCCGCATTATCCGTATATACCTACCACATTACTATACACTCGATTATTTATAAGTATCGTTGACAAAATTAGTGGGAGCGCAGTAAGGCTCGGGGTACGTGACGAACGCTGGTCTCTCTGCTGGCGCTTATCCTGTGATGTCTTGCCAGCGCCACGAAGTTCGTAGCCTGTGCTACCAAGCTCATCATCCTACGACGCTGTTTCTTCATCCCACTCCTGACGACCACTATCAACGTTAAGGTACTTACTCCTCGATGACCTGCTCAACAAAGCTACAAACCACCTATAGGGCCTTGATTCATTCAAACTCGATACGCTAAAGCACGCATAACTCACGACTTGACACCACCGCAACATGGCTGAGACCGTATCGGAAACTAGTGACGAGGGCGGGTTTCATGCACTGGCACGGGCATTCGCCATGATCATCTTCTCAGAAATTGGAGACAAGACGTTCCTCATAGCAGCTATCCTCGCGATGCGTCACCCCAGACTGACTGTGTTCGCTGGAGCATTCGGGTCGCTGGTTGTGATGTCCATGCTGTCAGCCGAGCTCGGGCACCTCTTACCTACCCTTGTGCCCAAAAGATGGACGCAGACATTGGCTGCAGTTCTCTTCCTTGTATTCGGGTTCAAGATGCTGCAGGAGGCGCGAGAAATGAAACCTGGAAACGACAAAATACGTGAAGAGATGAAGGAAGCGGAGGAGGAGATTGAGGGAGACGACGCTGATCGTGGTGGTGTTCCGCTGGAGAACCTCGAGGAAGGTGGACGTGCTAGGCATGCTCGCGCACGGTCCCAGTCTTCAGCGGTTCAATCCACTGCTAAGACCTTGCTGGACAAGTCACGCAGCTACTGCAGTATGCTCCTCGGTCCCCATTTCACCCAAGCATTTGTCCTCACGTTCCTGGGCGAGTGGGGAGATAGAAGTCAGATCTCTACTATAGCATTGGGAGCTGCACATGTGCGTATAATCCTTACCCTCTTTAAACCGATACTTTTCCTTTAGCATTATCCCGAACGAAAGTTCAGCTATTACAAACTTCAAGTTCGGTGTTCTGACTTCCCGCTTTATAGAACGTATATCTTGTCACCATTGGGACGATTGTCGGACATGGCTGTTGTACCGCCCTCGCGGTAGTTGGTGGGCGATATATCTCAACAAAGATATCCGTCAAGCATGGTATGTTAGCGATTTGCTTTTATACGGAAGATTTACATATCGTTTCCCATTCCTAGTGACGCTTTCGGGAAGTATTCTATTCATTATTTTCGGCATCATCTATCTGTATGAGGCATTCCATGCCATGGACATAGAAGTGCCCGATATTTCATACTATCACCATTAGAACGGTACGAGCGGTATATTACTTCGTCGTATAATCTGATATCTTGATATCAGTCTTGGATATGTATTCTCAACCATGATATTGAATAATTCATTCGAGAGGCATTTCGATTTGGCGGCTGCTGCAACTGAGTTTACAGAGGAAGACGCCCGAATGAGTTCTACGTATCAACATGTCCAAACAACACCGACGCTCCTGCAAGTTGCCAGCACTCATCGCAATCATCGCTACTCTAACATGCGCCGCAGCCCGGCTTGATAACTTTGTCCTAAGTTCATCCATCTCCTCTGGATGGGTGGATTGTTGTCTTAATGGTACGCAAGGTTGTTGTTCTGGCCAGCCACGATGTAGTACTTAATGGGGATTGGATCAACGCAGATGTACTAGCTGATCGCAAGTTTGCGGCGGCCAATATTCAATCTCGATATCTACGGGTCCTCGATGGTCTCCTTCAAGTTCGGACTGAGCGGAGCGAGTACATCGTGGCAAAGTGCGGGTTCCGCTCCGTGTCTCACAGCGGCGAAGTCCTTCGGCGATTATTGAGGTATTGCCGAATTATCAGTGGCATTTATTTCATCTATAACGAGATCTGAGTGGCTAGTCCTCAATTCAAGACAGTAGATTCTATCCTTGAATCCAGAGGGTTCCGGCGATTTTCGTGACCTGAACAAGCAGATTAACTCGAGCCGATGAAATCCCATTTGAGCTCCGAAGAATTGTCCCGTCGGGCGAGACAGGCAGTTGCCAGGCCGTCATTCATACAAATCATCAATCGTCATATAAGGTCGTGTGTTCTTCTTCTCGCAGCACAGGTTGTATCTGATTGTTGTTTGTTTGTTCACGGATGCCCAACGTCACTATTCTGGTCACTTGGTACAAACGATCCTCCCAGAAAAGACCTACGCGCGAAGATATCTGCGTCGTTCAAATCCGGAAGCATGGGACAAGATAGTGGAAAACCCCCTGACATTCTGTTCCCAGTTTCTGGAAATCGCTGGGTTCTGGTCAGCTGGGCAGCGGTACTAATGGCGGTGGCATCTTTGCAGGATACATCAGGCACTAATCTGGGTATCCTTGCGCTGCTTAGTACTCTCTACGGCGGGGATGTTGGCCGAAAGTTGTCGGTTCTGGACCATGATTTCCTGGAGGGAAAGTGAAAAACCACGAATAAGAGACTCTGGTGCGCTCTGACGTTACCACATTCCGGCTTAGGATTCATGTCCCTATCTTTCTTCTCAGCGTTCGAGGACCATCTGACCGTATGATTCAGCATCTGCGGAGGCTGTATCATATCTACGTGCCTCTACAACGTAAAGATGAGCGAGCGTCGGCTTCACACCATCTGACTCATGACATTTTCACTCTCAGGCTCTCTGTATCCGCGTGAAGGCTAGCTGCAATGTCTTTTTCGAGTTAACCGCTTCGGACCACTTACTATCACAGCTCCGCCACGCTGAGTGGGATAACCGTCAATGCATGTGAGCTACTCTTTCACTGATACGCTTTACGCGCTGAACTTAGCTGTGCAGAAGACCTCCGCAGAAGAAGCTGAGCAAATTGCGTGTAGTAAGCTGACTTGTATCTGTCCTACACCGTGCATTTGTACCTGTACTCAACAATACATCCGCAGAGCTACTCTTTTCTGCGACAGGGAATGGGCCTCGATTGGCCCGGAAGATGTGCCCTTTGCGAGCCTCAGCGCGCAAGTGTAGCCGTTCCCGGATGATGGCAATTTCCAGCTGCGGTCGAGGTTCGCTGCGTGTCTCTCACGGGTTCAAAAGGGTGCCTCTACAGGTCCACTGTCCTGGTCCAATACACGCTTGCCACAGCGCGCCACTCGGTCGCAGGTACGTGACCTTGGTCATGATCCCACGTTGGTGCGAGCGGAATAACGATGCTGAGACATATTCGCTGTTGCAGTGGCAGTCGGAACCTTCCTTTCGTTGCAGTCTGTACAGCCCGTATCCCCACCGAGACAAACTAGCCAGGACTGCTTTTTCGGAGGCTATAAATATTCGAAGAACAAACCTGATCACTTCGAGGTGTGGGTGCACCAGCTAGCCTATCAAAGCTGATTGGTTGTCGCTAGTGGCATCTCCAAGGTACATTATTTTTCTCAAGTGTCAGAAACGAAGCCCTAAAGATCAGCTTCATTCTGGTGACCTTGTAGTAACAGGCTCTTAATGCCTGCGCTGTCAGATCAAGAAGAATCGGATGGAGTATGTCGCTAGAATGAACCCATCTGGCTGGAGACGTCTCGTCCGCTAGAACGACAACTTATCTATTGTCTTGGGTAGCAAGTCCCTTCTTGCGGTCATCAAGCCCTCGCTTCTACCCCAGCCACGAAGACACAATGTGAAGACCAGGCTGTAATAGTGTATTAGGCTTGAATGGACTACATCACCTTCATCCCAGTACGCCCTTGGCATACGTCGCGGATTCTATCGCCGTTAACGTGTGGCTATTGCCAACACTCTTTCCCACCGTGGCAAAACTACACTGCGCATTATGCACGCGTCGGACATGTCGACTCGGACGCTGGCTGCCAGCCCTCCAATGCTTCTAGCTGGCGCGCCTACAACTCCGATCACCTCCTCACCGGGAGCAGCCAGATCGTGCCCATCGTCTATCTCGCCTCCGCGCAATATTATTGAAGGGACGGGCGAAGATTGGCAAAGATGGCTTAGTTCCAGTGACGAGCGGCTGGCTCTATCACTTAGGCTCCCACTGCGGGGCCCCTGAAAATCGAATTTACTGACGCTAGATCTCGATCGATCGCAACCGCCAACTTTGTTCAACACACCATAACTTGAATATTCAGTTTCGCCTTTCTCCATCCCGGACGTCTGTGGCCTAGACGCATTCCAGCAGCAACGATGGTGGCAATTATGTCGTGACATTTTATATCTGGGCGTTGTTGGAACGACTTACTTGCCCGTCGGTTCAATTTTGCAATGCAGGCCTTATCGAACCTAAGTATTCTGTGCGGGTGACACAAATACGGATTTTCCGGAAATGGTCACGCGTTTTCATACAATGGAGGATGACACGTTGGGGAGGCAATGTATCGGGGCCCAAGAGGAAAGGATTGGGTCAGTACGAGCTCGGTTGCCTCCTTGACTCTTAACCATTCGCTAGCCACCATTGCCTTAAACTCATCCACCATGAGAACCATCATCACTCTACTATGTCTGGCTGTCCTCGCTATACTAACACCGGCTGCACTGACAAACCCTCCGGAGCAAGTCGACCTCAGCGAGTGGGATTTAGGTGAAGCGTTCACGTCGCCCAACAGCCTATATATCTGCTTCGGACTGTAAGTCCTCTTAAATAATTACATATAAATTACTCTAAATTTATATCGTTCTTAGCCCAGAAATACCAATGACCTACGACTGCACCTACTTCGTTCCTCCAGAAAACACATGCGAGTCCCTCCCTAGCTCAGGTTGGCCTCTCATCGAAGAAATACGCAGTGTCTCCGCATCACCAGGTGGGTCGCGGTTATATTCTCTCGAAATTTTGGGTTTAGTTCAATATGTTCACAGGGATGACATGTGATTGGTGGATAGGCCCTCGATGCGGTGAATCGTGGTCTGGGGCAGCAGCACCACCGATTTCGTCAAGTTTCCCAACTGAATTCATCCACAATCCCTTGATTCAAGCTATGGGATCGTCTTTTAGGTGTTATGAGTCATAGCCGTCGTGTATCGTACATGATCAGTTTATAACTGAATTGTAGTATTATAAATAATGTACGATATCCTACTGAGCTCTCTCTCTGATCAAAATATCGAACCCATGCAAACCAATAAGCAGTGTGCATGGGGAGCTCGTTAATATGTTGCTTAAACATACGTATTGTATCCTCTAATATCCCTGGTAGTATATCGGTTAGTACACGCGCCTGTCATTCATTCATGGCCGCGCGAAAGCGGGGTTCGACTCCCCGCCAGGGAGCTTTTTTGCCACTGTACTCAATAGCATCATTGTTGGACATGTGAATACTTTCAAATTAACAGAAGGTTCGTGGAAAGGTGCACATTATGAGGGGAGTAATATTCAATTGAATGGCAATCAAAAATTGCGAGCTTATTTGGAACTCTGGATGAGTGTTAGAATTGAATACCACGTGGCTTATACAGTACTATCAGCGTAATATCGCGGTCCCGAGCCAAACATTTCTATATCATGCCCAAACACTTCCTTCATCCGTATGCAGACGCTGATCGATAGGCATGTTTAGCAAATATGAACATGTAGTTGTGTGGCCAGCGTACCTCTGGCGCAATGTCCAATCCTATCAAGGCCTCCAATACAGACTTACCACACCACTCCTCGATTCGCACGACGTGTTCTGGGGTGATAAAATCCCGCGAATTACGGGCTGCGAATATGATCTGTGCGGCGGCAGCCCTGATGCGTGGTTTGGGGACAAGAGTATGTCCATCCTTTGCCGAAGTCGCGACCTCTCTAGGGAGCTCAGTCTGCGAAGAGGGATGATGATCGTTTGTGATCGCCGGAGGAACAGCAGCATTGCTGAGCGGGGGAACGACCGGTTGAGATATGTGGGAAGTGACGGGCCAGCTGGCGGCGAGGTGCAATATATGGAATGTTTCCATCTAAACGAGATAGCCGTGAGATTTGGGAGATTTGGATCGATAGAGCGATTGAAATGGGAGTCAGGAACGGATCTACCTCGAAGCTCGCGAGATCTTTGTGCAAGGCTCGTAGTTGGGGAATGATCTCTTCGTTGTGGTCTGGGAAGGATGTTTGACGGCCCTGTGACGAATAGAAGCTAGAAATGAAAATTGGAACCACACATGTGTGTCAATAATCGTGTATACCGAGGCAATCTCGGATCCACAAGGCTATACCTATCTGTGGAGGCGTTCAGCGCATCCGTAATAATTCCGGATTGAAGACTCGGAGGACGGTGTTGGTGGAGAGCCGTGGCAACCTGTGGGTTCCAGTTCACAACACAGAGATACATGTCAGTCAATAGCTCCAAGCCAATAGGATGGCTGGGACTGGGTAGACCCGGACGCACAGCAGTTCGAAGTTCTATATCGGCACAGACCTGAGTCAAATCGAACAGTCAGTGGAGATGACGAAACTAAATTAGGGCGGCTGACCGGTTTACTGAATCTATAGGGTTTTTCTTCCGATATACCGGTTGCAAAGTCGTAATCGTAGTTTCTGTTGATAGCAATGCTTGCCTTAGGAACGACGACAGTACCCACTTGGGCGTCGATCAAACCACCGCAAGAACCTAGTCTAGCACTAGTGTCAAAAGTGCTTATCACTTGTAAGGTTATCATAGAAGCCGGGGCACCTCACTACGACCATATCGCCGTTAAGACATTCTCGTACTTCACGAATGAAGAAGTCTACCATGGAATTTCCCATGCCAATGCTGATGATGGATAAAGGCACGCCTTTATACCGTCCTGTGATCGTCGTAAAGCCGCGCTCGGTAGTGAGACGAAACGGTTTCGGAGATGCATCTAGGTAGGTTGCGATACGGTCAGCCCTGCTTGGAGAACCTACGGTCACCTGTATTGAGACGACGAAGGTTGGGTTCATTGCACAATTATAGAGACAGAAGTAGACAACTGACGATACGATTCGCAACTTCTCCAGCCTTGATGCCGAGATGATATACCCGCTGATCAGCAGTACGGGGAAAGTCTGTGAGAAAGAGATTAGAAATAGAATGCGAGTTGGTTCCAAGGATTTTCAAAGGGAGCGATAGTACTTACTGGCGTCGGTTATTAAATCTTTCATTGTCGAAGCTAATAAAAACAAGAAAGCTCAAATTACGAATCAATTAAAGAGAAGTGTGCGAAACAAACCTCTTGAATTGGGGATTGGCAGGTTTATTGGCCTGAGAGCGAAGGAGAGAGAACAAGGTTGCTGCCCTATCAATGGCACCCGTAGCCGCCAGACTTTGATGGGCAACACGTGCCCGGCCGAAAGCTACTGTTTGCTGCTTTCTTCCTCTTTTTTTGCAACCACACCGTGTTCACCACACCATGCTCAACACCATGCCAAAGTTATCTGGCTCGTCTGGCCGAAAAAAACAAGTGATGAAGGCCAATATCGCGGGGGTAGTGGTCCAAAGCCAACGACATAAGTGTGCATCCCAGCATCGCGCAGTGCTACTACAACACTGTCCAGGCCACGTTGATATGACAAACATCTCTTGATACTATCAGTAAGAAACCCAAACTAAAGATTGATATGTAGTGCACAGAAAATCAGGGTCCTGAGGCGTGACTCTCACCGGATCGGAAGTTACCAACCCTCACGTGCAAAGTCAGAAACCCAGAGCTTGTAGTTTATGGCAAGTGTTTCTTCCCTGCGAACTCGAAAACCGTTCTGGATAACCATATCACGCAGGAATGTCCGTACCGAGTACACCAGAGAGGTCCGTGGATACGCTGGAAATGTCTGCAAAAGTGGCACATGGCCAAGGGAGACGTTCCCTGGGTATAAGGCCGACCGTTTTTCTATTTCTCATGAAGTGACGTTTGTGGGGCAACAGACTTTGGGACACGGGCCTAATCTTATTGTATTGTTTCCATTCAGTCCTTCTAATGAGGCGAACGTCATCTCGCTGAGGCAAACTGACCCTTTTCGCGTACTAGATTTTAAAGGTACCGCTTCCCTTCGAGCGGGTGAGTGAACGCGGGAGCCATAGACGAGACAGCCCACCTCACTCGTCTGATAGACTAGGCTTCGGATCAGACGTTTCGCCAAGTTGCGTTGTTCTGTGAGGGGAAACCTCGAAAACGCGAGTTTTCCAGATATATTTCCCAAGCTGCCGAGAGTCCGTTGATTCTTGGACAGGTTCTAACAGGGGTCCTTTTCCCCTTATAACGAAGCAGGGAATTCATCGTTCTAGGAAGAGACTCGACAACAAACCAAAGCTCGACAGAACCCACATAAAGTGAGCGTCTGTTCGTTGGGTGTAGTACCTTGCCACGCTCATACAAGCCTCCTCTGAGGGCTAGTTCATGTGTCGCTTTTTCAAGAAGCTCGAGGTTGTTACAGATAGGACCGGATTCAGTGGCCTCAAATCCAGTTTCTCATCCGCCACCGGACTAGACTATTCACGGTAAAGATCTCCCATGGGCAGGGAGCCGCTCCGATCTTCGTTGTCGTTTCCAAGGATGTCTGTGGTCCGCGCAAAAGCAGGCAAAAGCCTCGGTCTCTGTGACCCAGTCATGGCCCTGGTAAAGCAACATTGGGGTGTTTCCTGCCGCTGACCGGTGCTTTACGTCAAAAACAAAGTAGACGTACCCCCAATGCTCGTTGAACAAGGTTCGAAGTCTCTGCAATCAAGCGTACCTGGAAGAAATAAACGTTAACCTACACATTTGCAAAAAGCAAACTACGAAATCGACATTACTCTAGTACCACGAAGCGGGCCATCGTGGCGTAGTATGGTTGAAACGCACTACTCGTCGGGCAGAAGGCTGATGACGGTTGGGATCATGCTCACGGGTTTCAGGCGCTTGAAGCCAGGCCAGCCTTGTTCAGGTGAAGCCACTACGAGGTCACTCTCTGGTAAATCCTGCTCCGCCTTGTTCGCCTCTCAATGTGGCTCTTGGAGTTACGCCGTGTAGCGATCATTCCAAGCCGACCAACCGAGCCAAAACGGTCCATGGGTCACCACTTCGCACATCTCGCCGATTACCCCCAACTGAGGCCGCAATCTGTCCTACCTGAGAAGTGGTTATTGGGCGACTGTTGACAGCGTGTTTCACCGTGATGACACGAGGCAGCGTTTGCGGTAATGGCAAGTCTGTTTGGCTGCTTGACGCTGTACGTTTTGGTAGAAATACCTCCGTAGACTCTCAAGTTCACGACGAAGACGATATGAGAAGGGTCAACACTCGTGCATCCAGGTGATGCGTGCCGTCCAGCCAATCGCTATCACCACACCAACACGGTACGCACCGACATTGTTCGACGTTTTGAGTGATTCCTTGCAGGTCATGTCACGAGGTGTCTGTGGTCCCACAATGCGCTATCGCAGTATAGTACAACGTGCTCTGTTTGGGTGTATGGAAATCGTCGTCCGGACTCTTTCGATAAATCCCCATGACCTCTTTATCCGGTGAGAGCATAGTGTAGTGCGTGTTTATATAGCTTAATAGCAATCTTATACAGACACGAACGGGTCAATTGCTGCAATTATTTCTCGGAGGCCTGTCACATGCCGGAAATGGGATGCTGCTAAGGTGGAAAGTCGTGCCGGAAGGGATGAAAAAAATCAACAACCGATGCATCTTCCCGGGGAGTGTGTGAGGACGTTCCAGAGCCAGCGACTGGCAGTGTCCAGCGATACTTCCCGCGATTCTTCTTCGCCAACAGGTCCGATATCTCTCCAGTGTCTCGATCGGAGGAACTGAACAAACATAGACTCAGATAGTCTTCACGGACTTTTGCCTGAAAAAAAACAATTGATATGGGCCATTCAGCGCAGATCTGGAAAATCTGGAAACCCTTGCATTTCCTCGAATGACTTGAACAAGGGTCATTTTGAAAGTCAACCTTGTGAACGGAAGGTGGCTCCGCTTTTGAATTACATTTCATAGAACCCTAGGAGAAATATTGTGCTACATCAGCGAATCGCGAGAAATTGAGCAGTTCTCCGTTGCACACACGAAACCTGTTGACGTCTTTTGTGAAGATGGGTAGTTGATTGCATTTCGCTCTGTGCCCGCACGTTGTAGCAACTACGTACTACGCCGTGTGAACCCCACAACCAGGACAAAAAAAAATTATGGCTGTTCATGTTCTGCAGTAGAAACGTTTAACGATAATGCTGATGGTGATCACACCTGCAAGATGTTGACCCACACATGGGACGGGTTCGAGCCATCAGTTGTGTGGACGTGATGGACCAGTTTCCCCTGCAGGGTGCCTTGTACACTTACGAAACAAAACAAAAGCGGGCTAGGCACGTTGTACTGGTGTGCTTGCTCTCCGCCTGAATTTATGCAAAGAGAGCGTTGTAAAAGTAACTGTATCTATCGTGTGTACTGTAGTTGTTACTTGCATTTGTGTACTGCTGCCAGACGATTTTATTTGAACAATAAAATGTTTTTTTTGCAAGATCAAACATGTCACGGCATTTTAACTCGTAGGCCGAGATTCGGGTCACATTGCCCATTTCTCGTGAACCTCGGGAAGAGCAGCAGACCCTGAAGAGGGCTGTGAAAGCTCCGCGGCAGACGCACAAAAGACAGGCTGAAGCGAGCGTCATCTGATATTTCCAGCTCTAATCGGTGCGTCGTCCTCCTGACTCCAAAAATTAGGAGGAGCGTTATTTGTCTCGGCTTGAATTGCCGCAATATTAACCACAATAATAATCGTTTTTTTTCAGAAGATGGAAGGTACCACTGTGCCTTCCCACGAGCCGTAGGAACGACCGTGGGGGTGAAGCGTTGTTGGAAGATTCGAGTCGAAGGATGTTGGAAGCGAGCGTTGATTAGGAACGAACAGGC
This sequence comes from Irpex rosettiformis, assembly GCA_022160335.1. Taxonomy (NCBI): domain Eukaryota; kingdom Fungi; phylum Basidiomycota; class Agaricomycetes; order Polyporales; family Irpicaceae; genus Irpex; species Irpex rosettiformis. Next base: position 225,796 of record MU274909.1, on the reverse strand, counting down.
GGGGTCTAAGTGTGCGGCGAAATGATATTACGTGAAGATGGAAGACCTGGAGGTGAGAGAGTGTCTTGCTGGGATGGTTGCCCTCTAGATGCCTTCCGGCTCGAGGGTTATGTTTGGACTCCGCTGGGCTGAGCCATGGCCCAGCGGAAGTCCAACTGTAACCCGTGCGAGCGTTGGGAGATCATGAGACAGGGTCACAGCTGTGCGCCGGCGGGGAGAGCTGGGACGCTGTAATCTGCACTAGCCCAATAGGGGATCCAGGAGGAGGGGGTGGTATAACCCATCTGAAAAGGTAAACAAGACAGTCGGACCCGGGAGCACATGCGATGCGGGAAATCAGCATTTCTTAGGCGAATGAGCAGCGGTTTGGAGTGCCTCAGGTCCGGCGGTTTCAAGGGTACATACGAGGCATCTCAGTAAGTTCTCAAAGATGTGATTCCTGGAAAAACCACCGTCGTCGAGGCTCTATTTCTCTCGTGGCTTGGCACGCGAATTCCGACGTCAATCCTCAGCCAGCCTCAGCCCTCAAAAGTGGCTAGCCTGTCCAGTCGAGCCTCGTATTTCGATCTCTACTCACCCTACACTTCTCCTCAGCGTCAATCTTGCCTAGCCCACCACATACCTCATCTCCCAGTATCAACATAGCGCTGCCTCCTCTCTCTCCCTCTCTCTCCTCTTTGGACACACCACATCGCCCCTAGCCCGCAACGCAGTCTGCACCAGCCTTTGCCTTTGACCCAGATGCAGCGCTACGACTCCACAGGCCATACATCCCCGTCCTCGGCAAATGCCGGCCAAGAACAGCGTGCTGCTGCTGATCACGCTCGTGGCGGGGATGGAGAGCCTTCAGCCTCGAGCCCAGAATACGCGCAGTTCAGTCAGGAGAGAGACGATGTAGACGTCGTTGGTAAGACCCTGGTTACTCTTATGCAGTGTGCTCTGCATACCTGACGAGACATGGACACACAGAAGATCCACATATGGCGTTGACTTCCCAGACGTTGAACGCAGATGGCACCCCCAAGCGTCCCATGAACGCCTTCATGATCTTTGCGCGCAAACGGCGGCCCCAGATATCTGCTGCAAACCAGATGATGCGTACTGGAGACATCAGTAAAATCTTAAGCAAAGAGTGGAATACAATGGAAATGGTCAGTCCCCTGATGTGTTCCTGAATTTGCAACAGCTCAAAGATAGCTTCCACGATACAGTCGGAAAAGAAGTTTTATCTTGACCAGGCCAAGAAGCTCAAGGACAACTTCAACTCCAAGTATCCCGACTATGTCTATCGTCGACGACCAAACAACTCGCGCAAGAAACGTCGACCTGATGCCGACCCGCACTCTCCTACCGACCCATCACTTGGAGACGATGATGCTTCCCTCGGCGAAACGTCTCCAACAGAAGAAGAGGTCATGCGCGACTCAGCCACGCCGTCGTATGGCTTTCGCAGTCCTACTGGTGGTTACGGAGGCACAGACTCACTCCTTTCTTCGCAACAAACTGCGGGCTACGCGTACATGTCGGATTTTAGCTCGGCGGGACATTTTGGACAATCTACTCGCATTCCAACTCTACCATCGTCCGAGAATCCCATGTCGACTTCCGGAATCCCGCCTCTCCGCATCCCGTCCTTAGCAGAAACAGCCGCGAGTGCACAGGGCCATTCGTACTCTGCTTCGTACCAGCAGCACACATCCCCACAATCTGCCTCGCACAACAACCAGTCGTTTTGGGATCCCAGTCGAGCAGGACGGACGGATCAGAACAGACCACCGGCATCTCAGTGGCCTGTCTTGCCTGCGTTGGATACGAGTGTTACGCGACAGCGCTCGGGCACCATCAACACGTTGTCCAGCAGATCTGACGCATTCCCGTCACATGTACCAAGCCGACCTTGGTCTAGTTCTGCGTCGTCGGCGACTTCCAGCAGTTCTGGGGCCTCAGGAACTCACTACAGTAATCCGCCGTTTCCTACCCTTGCTTCGTCCTATTATCCGGCCCAGTCACCCACCCAGAGGACCATAGACGCTGCATCGTCCCCCACGGCTCACCCAGGGGGGTCACCGGAGTACTTTTCTTCGACTTCGTATCACCGCAGTTCTGTGAGACATGGCGGCGCAGATCAAGGCGGTTTTGCAGGATCTCCGACGTTACCCACTCCAACGTCACCTGCCTATTTGACCAACCCGTCGACCCCGTCGCAGTGGTCTGCTCAGTACGGTCGAACTGGGCCGGACAGAGGACAACCGAATTTGCATCCCATATCGACGTATCCTCTCCCTCCTGCCGCCAGCAGCGCTTCACCGCCCCCGTCAAGCTCGGGAACCCAAGCCTCGCAAATGGAATATTGGAACCGAAGGTAGATCTAATGAACGTTGAGGATTATCTATCACTCACTGACTAGTTTACTTGTGCTTCTTTTTTCGCTGCTGCAATGCTCTCTCGTCGCTCTTTGGTGTTTTTTCCAACAACAAAGTAATTTACGATACGTTCTTGCCAGCAGTACCTAACCAGAGTCCCAAATCAGCCCTTTTTCAACCCTCCCCCCCTCTCCCCCCTCTCCCCCACCTTACCCCCAACCCCAACTTCTCCTCTCCTCTCCATCTTCCCTCCTCAGCCTGGTCGTCACGCGACACCCCCCTCTCTTCTTAATGAAACAGGACTCTCTCGGACTTTCTGGATCTACATATTTTTTGCTGTATAACTAGCTACTGATTTCTTTACCCCTACCACGTCAATGTTCCTTACCATGCTGTCCTGTTGTCGTCTGCATCGCATTTTTGTGTCTAGTTCCTTGACCTTTTTTCTCTTCCATCCCTGATCCTCGGGCTGAGCCCGTTCGTGCGAGAAAACACATATATAGGTGCGGGGCTAGCTCGATTCATGCAGTGTCGAGCCTTTTCACAGAGCGAGAGCGAGACAGCAGGGCGTCCTATGCCCACGGATCTATCATAGCTTGTCGGCTACCGTGATTGAAAAAAAAAAAACCGTGTCAGGAAGTGTGTGCCCGTTCGTGGTTCTGCTATGTAACCGTTCTGTGATAGAGAGCGTTTTCTCTCTCTGTGTCTTCTTGCATGTTGACATGCGGACATGGCATCTTCCGCTTTGACGATAGTCGCGGCTGGTCCACGGATGACATACATCATGACTCGGCGAGACGAGTGCCTGTGTTAAGGTTTGAGAAGGAGAAGGGATGAAGAGGGGGGTGATTTGGGTTGGAGAGAATGTGCGATGAGTCCAAAACAGTGTCTTCTGATATCCACCGAGTGATTCGACCGAATCATACCAACTGACGAACCTCTCTTTGACACGGAAATCGTAAGCAGTAAAACTCCAAGGGAAGAATACCCTTGTGGTTAATGTGGGAAGTGCGCGCTTCTTTTTCCCGTATGGGCTTGCTAGCGTTTGTTCACGCATACCGAGAGATCAGATTGCACCCGACAAAGGGGAAGAAATACACGAGGTGTCCCATGAGCGCGAGAACGAGAGGCAGTATTTAAACGAGGTGCAGCCAATGAGGTTGGGGTTTTGATGGTTCGCGTCGCTGGCCCTGTCGGAGGTTGTCAGTGCTCAGAAAGTGACGTTTTGAGAACGAGTTGCGTGCCATGGTACACCTGGCAACTCGCACCGAACGACCTGGAGAACTTGTAAGCCTGACAAGAGTCGACTGATTCTTCGGGTGAAACGAGCGATGAGCCGGGCACGGCGCTGGTCATGCAGGAGTAGACTCGGCAATGATCGTGAGACTAGACGACTTTTGCCAGACAATGGCATACTAGTGTTTTGTCTGACAAGGTACCGAGGCGAATTACTAGACTCGTAATACGAAATCTGTAAGTTCAAAGCACAGATCAGCAGACTACCAGGTCTCCACGAGCACGAGAACATACCGTCAATAATTAACGTGATTGCTCCTCTCCTCACGCACCTGCGTTTCTTTACTTACTTGAACATCACCACTACTTACCACCACGATGCTGGCATTCCAGCCCACTCAATCTTTGAGGTTATGTGTCCATCTTGTAGCCAAATTGACCACTCGTCCCACGACTGGAGATGGTGGCGAGCGGTTGAGAGCCACAACGCCATTACTCAATCGTCCGTTGCACCGGCGGCAGTCCGGCTACTCTACGCTGCTCGTACCCGGTGATCAGCGCGTCGTCACTGCTTTAAGAGTGGCTGGAGACCCTCGTCCTTGTGCCACCAACCACCGTTTATTATCCACCATGTCGTCCAAAGCCTACGTGCAGCCTCTGGTAGAGTCCACATCCGTCTTCAAAGATGGGTTGTTCAACGGGAAAGTCTTGTTCTGCACAGGCGGAGGTTCCGGTATCTGCAAAGAGATGACACGGGCGATGGTGAACACACATACTTTACCCTCCAATCGGTGCACGTGTAGCAACGGGAGCTGATGCTATCGTTATATCCCACTAGATGCGTCACGGAGCCAATGTTGCCATCGTGGGCCGAAAGTAAGTCAAACGCATCCAGAACCATGTTTGTTCTCAAACAGTCCTCTTCTAGGTTCGACCGACTGGTCCAGTCCGCGGAGGATTTATCCAAGGATACCGGCCGCGAATGTCTGCCCGTTCAGGCAGATGTTAGACAGCCAAAGGCTCTCCAGGAAGCTGTTGCAAAAACCATCGACAAGTTTGGCAGAATCGACTTCGTCATTTGCGGTGAGTACGCCCCGGGACGTATGCGACTGAGAACACATCATCCTCGAGGAAACTCAACAAACACCGCTCGTTCTTTCGTTCAGGCGCTGCTGGAAACTTCCTTGCACCCATCTCTGGGCTATCTGAGAACGCGTTCAGGACAGTTATTGAAATTGACACTGTAAGTAGGTTCAAGAGAACGTCGTCCCAAATTCGTCTCATGTTAGCATAGCTCGGAACCTACCACACTATCAAAGCAACCCTTCCTCATGTAAGAAAAACCAAGGGGTCATACATTCACGTCAGTGCCACTCTTCACTACAAAGGTATGTCGTTCGGAAACAAGTCTTGGCATACTATTCACTCGACGTGTAACATCGTAGGTACACCTTACCAAGTTCACGTATCCGCCGCAAAAGCAGCCGTAGATGCGAGTGAGTACCACATAAACACTTCCTATTGCATAACAACCAACGTTTCTTCCCTCGCAGCCTCCGCCGTTCTCGCCGTCGAGGAAGGTCCCAATGTAAGTGTCACTTCCCCACACAACAAAAACCCTTTCATTACCGCAGAAGCCTAAAACAAACGTTCTCTCAGGGTATTCGGTCTAACGTTATTGCCCCCGGTCCCATTGGTGGAACTGAAGGCATGGACCGTCTTGGTACCAAAGGCGTCGATGGCGACCAACGCATTCCAGCGGGCCGATTCGGGGACAAACGCGACATTGCGAACACAGCCGTGTTTTTGTTCAGTGATGCGGCGAGTTTCATTACTGGTCAGGTCATAGTTGTCGATGGTGGCGCAGAACACCTGCGTACTACACAGCTGCCCTATCCACAGTCTGTTTTGAACCCAGCGTCCGTGCAGGAGCTTATCCGTCCACGGTTGTAAGGATAACTCGTGTCGTGGTATATTTCTTGACGTTTTGTCTTCATGTTCTTGTTCTGTGCTTGGAATGTAATAAAAATACCCACTTTTTGATACAGAAATAACTTTGAAACTGGCTGGGTGCTCGTCCGTACCAAATACGGACAACCTAGCTAAGGGTCGGACGATGTAAGGGTCAAGCGCGTCTTCTGTGACCGTGCCCAATTTGTCACTCGATTATCCCAAACCTGAAAACTCGAATAACCAATGGCCGTCACTTTAATACAAAAACTCCTGACGATTTGCCAAAAGACAGCGGTGAACACACTTGTGCAAGCACCCGCGTCTGCGACAATCTGAATCGCGCCGAACTAGATAGATAGTTAGACGGACAGACGGAATGGGTTAGAACTCTCGTAAATTGATGATATTGTTGTTTACCCCACAATGCTATGGCATTAATGGTGCCGGGGAGGGACAGAGTTAGACTTGGATCACCTCCGTATCTTGAAAAGGCTCTGACGAGGGTTGGTCTGATTAGGGTGGTCGAGGGAGATCCGCGCTAGGAAGAAAATGTACTGTAACTCATAGAGAAGTGGCGGGGTATATTGTGTGTATGTTGGAGGAAGCCGTGGAGGATACGCGGTCTGTCGGAGAGGCCTGGTCTGGACAGTAACGAAAGCTTGCGAGGTTGAGCATCGGTGGAGCAGGCAAACGGTGGGCACCAGGCCCGGGTGTCTTCTTGCACGTAGAGTACACACGGTGAGCATCTCTTTCTCGGTCACAAGGAGAGCAGAGCCAAAGGAAAGATCAGAAAAGAGCACTCTCCGACAAGGTTTGAGAGCACATGTTGTAGATAGAGTGTGGTAGAGGAAGGTGGATTGCATCCTTGCACAAGGATGTGATAGGTCCGCAGTGCTCCAGATGCTCGCGAAGCATGAGAAGTGAGGTCCGTGAGTTGCTGAAGTCGCCTCAAAGAGTCTGCAAACGTACCACGGAACTGGGACGTTAACGGCAGCGTTTGATCCTGTATGCCACCAGAGGAAAGCCACCCTTGGCAACAGCTCACGAGGATGGCATCGTCCAATTCTCGGAGGGAAAGAAAGACAGCATGCCCTTCTGGCGCCGTGTTTGCCTCACTCGAGTTAGGGCGATTCGTGATGTAGGCCAGGTTGATGGTACTTGAACGGTCCGTGAGGCGGGCTGCAGCGGTGCGGAGGTCGCGTAACATCCAACAATCTCTCGGCATAGTAAACCACGAGCGAATAAGAACGCGTGTTGGTGGCCATGGATTCGACCGTCTGATATTGGATAGAAGTTCGGAGACAGCCTCGAAATGAGCTACCCTCACTTGACTATGTGGATAATAGGTCCGTGCGTAGTCGACCACTAAAGGGCGATTGGCACCACATCAAAGCATGCTAACATGAAAGGGCATGTTTGAGGCACAGCGCCGCAGATATCCGCTGCCATGGTTCTAGAATCCATGCTCAGCTGGGCAAGTCGCCTGTCTGAGACGGCGAGAGAGGTGAGGTCAACATGACGACAGTCGCAAGGATCGATCGATTGTACTCTCACAGTGTAGGCTATAGAGGAGACGGGTTTCCTCCCATGCTGCACGCCTCAGATCCACGGCAAGGACACCACGAGCTAGTCGTCGTATCTGATGAATCTCCGCTCGCCTACGCGAGTCTGGTCTATCCTGGAGAATCGACAGTTCTCCTGAAAGCTAAAGTCTCAAGATGGACAAGAGAAAATAGGGCTCAAACGGAGCAAAAGACCTGGAACAATGGGATTTCAGCGAACTCCAGTTGGGGATGAAGGAAGAAACTCGGTACATCAGTGCGTCTCAATCACTGCATCGTGCTACGACGTCCTCGAAGCTGTAGTAAGCGTTTGGACTATGCTTCTCTTGACGGAGGGTGTCACGATATACCCCTGGAATTTGACGAGGAGAGAACGGCTTTGCTAGGAAAGAGCTGCGACGTCAAAATGACGGAAACCGAAAATTCCCCGATAGCTGCGCTACGCACGGGGTAATACGCAAATTGTCGGCGAGTACCCATATCATGGTTACACAAAATGTGGGGAGATAGTAAGCTGAATCTGGAGGCCGTGTGCGGCTTGCGTGCGGAGGAACGGCGAGGAATTAGTGGGTGATGACATGGCGGGAAATCATCACATCACGCACCGAAATACCACAAAGGTTGGTTGCAAAAAGCTTTTAAAACGGTGAGTCACTTGCTTCCGAGCATAAGTCACAATTTTAGACGAGATACTGCTGAGAAAGCCTCAGAGACGACTCGCGTCTGGGAGTAAGATTCGTAGACTCACTCACTTGCCTAATTGGGACACGCCCACTAGTTTAGGGCAGGTCATCTCGCGTCAAACCCTTGACGCGTTGTCTTGTTACTTTCCCCATGTCAGTCGTCGTCGTCGGTAGTCAAACTGGAGGTCCTCAGAAATATCCCCGTATGCCAGACTATTGACTACGAGGTGCACTAGCTCGTTTGTTTACCTATCTTACGCACCACTCAGCCTTACCTCGAAGTAATCTCCCATGAAAACTTCTTTTATATTGTGAGTTTATCTTACCTGTGTATGTGTATGCGTGAGCTAATCTTCAACATAATAGTGCTCCAACGATTGACTATATTCCTCTCAATCTCAGAAGCCCTGCGGACACTCGGTGGAGAGGGAATGTACGCAGATTCCCCGACATATGACCGTCAAAGCCTCGACGTTGCGAATACACTGCCTTGCCCGCCGGAAGAACTTCCTTTGGAACCACAGCCGGTGATGTTAAGGGTCACGGTTGGTACGTGTGGAACGGTGATGGACCCAGCCGTGGGTATGCGGTCGCACGACGTCCAGTCTCTTCACCACTACCCCCCACTCTCCTCAACGCTCTCCGCCTCATCTTCTGTGAAATTTTGAACCACTACTCTTGTTTCTAATTTTGCTGCTTATCAGCTCGTTTCTCTCTGTCCTAGGTCGGTCTATCTGGCATAATCCAAGCCTGCATCGTTTTTGGCGCCGTTCCATAGGTACCGTGCACGCAAACGATCCCGGTCATCAGTCGTGCCAAGAAGCTGCGATATGTCTATAGGAGGCGACAACTTCACATAGGATACAAGAACCGATAGCCAGGTAACATTGTACGCACCTGCTTAGGATGGGCCTCGACTGCGCTGTCTGGGACGATGCAGGGGAGCGCGTAGGAGGTCCGTTAAATCCGGAAATCGTCGGTGAGATACTTGCCCACGATCCTTGAGTGAGTACGTGATTTCTATTTTAGTTTCGTAGATGCTTACGCACTTGACAGGCATAACTTAGATCCTATCGATGGAGATATACGCTTGGATTCGAGGGTAAATAATGCTCACATTTGCCCTATGCCAAGCAGCTGCATGCTCAGCTAAGTGAGCTCTGTATTTGATAATTGTGGAGATGAGAACATAGTAGGGATCTGTAGAACTAGTTGTGGGTGCTCGCAGACGCATTCGTTAGTGTGAGTCCCGGTTTACCATTCTCGAGTGAGCTAAAAACGTATCTAGGGGCGCGATTCTACTTAGTTGCTGAATTCGAAAGATCCACTACCAAATCCTCCGCGAAGTGTCGTGCCAAATCAGAGCCTTCTCCCTCGTGCTCTTCTGCGCGTGTTTTGTCGCGCCAGAGGTCGCTCCGCATTGGTAAGCGTGACCTTGGCGTCAATCCTATCTCTCACACACGCGAAGGTCACTGGGTCGCGTTCTGATCCCCTATATTAGGCAAGAACAACGTCACATCCCTCCAATGTGATCCATGCTTAGAACATTCCCGCCTCATGGGCTATTTTCGAACAGCTCGATATTCTGATGGATGCTGAAGCCTTGATCCCCAAACGCGCCGCACATAAAGTCGAACGGTCCAAGTTCGGGCATTTTTCGCCCCCGTTGTCACCACAGACGTGGTGCTCGCTCATTATGCTGTCCACACTGCTTGCAGGTGCCTTGCTCCTTTCATTTTTCTGTCTTCCACATGTCTCAGGAAGACAGCCGTCGAAATTGCAAGAACATCTGCTTCCTGGCAAGCTCTTGGCTGAAAATGTGACGCATTCTTTGAACGTCTCCGCTTGCCCTGGTATGTTCGAATGTCAGCTCTTGATTTTGGCCATGCGCTTGCTGAGTCAAATCACAAAGGCTACACTCTTTCTGGCCTGCAGCACACTAGAACTGGGTTAATCGCCAATCTAAGTCTTGCTGGATTAGCGTGTAATGCTTTTGGACAAGACATTGCGAATTTGACGCTTGAAGTCAATTACGACACCGCTACGAGGTGTGTGTTTTTCTTCGGCTGCTAGCAATCTAGAGCCTGACTGGGAAACAGGTTGCACGTGAATATTTTCGACGCAGCTAAAGCGCAGTTCACCATACCTTCGTCGGTCATTGACCTTCAGTCTGCGCCTAAATCTGTCGTTAAGAATAACTCCGACCTAGTCTTCAACTGGGAGCCTTCTCCGTTCGCATTCTGGATCACGCGGAGCTCTGAGCCTGATGCTAAGCCTCTTTTCGACACTCGGATATCCTCTCTGCCAAATACCCCCATCTCACCAGTCATCTCCGAGGACAACTCGACTGCTTTGGACGCTTTCCCACTAGTTTTTGAGGACCAATATCTGCAACTTACTTCCTCACTTCCTCTCGGTGCCAATGTCTATGGTTTGGGGGAAGTTGTTGCGAGCAGTGGCTTCAGACGTGATGTTGGCACTGATGGAGGCGTCGGCACCATTCAAACTATGTGGGCTCGTAACATAGCAGACCCAATTGATGAGAACGTGTAAGGCCCTTTTGTCAACTGTTGCAAAGGGAATGATCTCTTATCTCGTAAATCCAGTTACGGTTCACACCCGATCTATCTAGAGCACCGGTTCGATGAAAGTACAAATCGCTCCAAGTCTCATGGCGTGTTTTTGTTCAGGTAGATTCCACGCTCATCAGCCCGTGACGCCGAGGCTGACCATGAGGTGTTGGTAGTGCATCTGGGTCTGATATCCTCCTCCTTACCCCACCATCTTCCAATGTATCACTCATCGAATACCGCATGATCGGTGGCACACTTGACTTCTACTTCTTTTCGGGATCAACTCCGCAGAAGGTAATCCAGCAGTATGGAGAGTTGGTCGGCCTGCCTACTTGGCAGCCCGCTTTTGGCTTCGGATTCCATCTCTGTAGGTGGGGATACATGGATGTGAATGACACTAGAGACCAAGTTGCCAAGATGCGTGAGGCAAATATACCACTTGAAGGCAAGTCGTTGCATCCAGACTTTTCTTCGGAAATAATGCTGACTGGTATGAAAGTCATGTGGAACGATATTAACCTGTACCATGCTCTTCGTGACTTCACTACTGATCCGGTATCTTTCCCTGTGGAGGAAGTGCGAGCATTCATTGAGGACCTGGTAAAGCAGCCTTCGCCATTTTCGCACTTCACAGGCCCTGATAATGTCCTTCACAGGCTGCTCACCATCAACATTATATTCCTATCGTTGACGCCGCCATAGCCAAACAAGTCAACGCTACCGATATTGTAGGTTCTATATCGTACTTCTATCCAAGGAGCGTGGCTAATTCAGTCTGATAGTACGATCCATATACACGAGGCGTAGAACTGTAGGTCACCTATTTGGTATACGAGACCCGAAAGTTTACACAGAACCACTATCATCTAGTGATACTTTTATCAAGAACCCAGATGGCTCAGAGTACGTTGGACAAGTCTGGCCAGGCTATACCGTCTTCCCTGACTGGTTCTCCAACAAATCTGACCAATACTGGGCCGAGGCTCTCGGGAATTGGTCCGCCTCTGGAGTGCAGTTTTCTGGGATATGGTTGGACATGAACGAGGCGGCGTCTTTCTGCGATGGATCATGGTAACACCACGCCTTCTTTTTGTCGCCACAATCTGAACTCATGATCACCACGCAGTGGAACTGGAGCCAATATTTCAAACACGAGCGTACCTACTATCCTCCCAGGACAGCCGGGAAACCTTATCACGGACTATCCTGAAGGGTACGTGCAAAATAATGGTATGCCTGCAAAGTTAATATACTTAATGTGAATGATATCTTCAGGTATAACGCCACCATCTCCGGCCCAAGCGGGAATATCACTATCAATGGTACCCTGACATTCAACCAAACGGTACCGCGGACAATTACAAAGCGCGGAATCGGCGCCGGGAACCAAAACGGAGTTGATTTGAACACTCCGCCCTATGCAATCCACAACGGTGCGTCGTCTCTGTGGCGTAAAAAGGGAGTATGAATTGACAAGCGAATACAGGAGCAGGACGACTTTCCTTACGCACTCTTGCTACCAATGCAACTCATGCTGGAGGATATGTCGAACTTGACGTACACAACTTGTGGGGCATGATGGAGGAAAAGGCAACGCACAAGGCTCTTCAAAGTATTCACCCCGGAAAACGACCCTTCCTCATCAGCCGTTCGACCTTCCCTAGCTCTGGCAAATGGACTGGCCATTGGCTAGGCGACAATTTCAGCAAATGGCAATACATGTACTTCAATATTCAGGGAGTGCTCCAGTTCCAGATCTTCCAGATCCCCTTTGTCGGTGCAGACACGTGTGGATTCAATAGTAACACAGACGAAGAGCTGTGTAATCGCTGGATGCAACTATCTGCATTCATGCCATTCTATCGGAACCATAATGAGATGGGCGCGATCTCTCAGGAGCCGTACCGCTGGGACAGTGTGGCAAATGCTTCGCGCACCGCTATCACCCAACGCTATACGCTTCTGCCTTATTGGGTACGTCCGTCCACATCTGCACTAGGTGAACGTGTCACTGATTTGCACTATAATGTAGTACACTTTGTTCGCCAACGCATCTCAATCTGGTGCTCCGCCGGTACGCGCGCTGTTTTACGAGTTCCCTGACGAGCCGGAGCTCTTCGCTGTGGATAGGCAGTACCTAGTCGGACGCGATATTCTTGTTACGCCTGTCCTAACACCCAACGCGTCTACTGTCGATGGCCAGTACATTTGCTCGATTGACTGTGTTATCAATATCATTGACATTCGTTCTTTCAGGCATCTTCCCAGGCCGCGGAAGCGTTATCTGGCGTGATTGGTACACCCACGATGTCGTCAACGCCACCTCCGGTGCGAACACCACACTCTCTGCCCCCCTCGGACACATCAATGTTCACATTCGTGACGGCGCCGCACTCCTCTTACACTCTCAGCCTGCCTATACCACCTTCGAGACTCGATCTGGACCATATGCTCTCCTTGTCTCTCTGGCTGGTGATGGAGCTGCGTTTGGTACAGCTTACATCGACGATGGGGAGACTGTCCCGCCTACCCCAAGTCGGACTGTGCAGTTCCAGGCCTCGAAGGGGACCCTCAAGGTTTCTACTCAAGGAAGCTTTCACGTCCCGCAAAAGCTGGAGGTCGTCACTATTCTGGGTACAAGCAAGCCCTCCAAAGTCGTCGTTGGTGGGAAGTCGGTCAAAACGTTTGAGTACTTGTCGAAGCAGGAGAAGCTCATCGTCAGTGGATTGAACGTTGATCTTAATGGACCTGTTACTGTTACTTGGTCGTAGCAAGCGTAAGAAAAAGAAAAAGACTGGACATCCGACGTCGCTATGGTCATAATGCAAGTTTGACGAGAAAAAGAATGTACAAAACTAACATGTATAAGTACAACATTTCCGAAATGAAATGAAAGAATCGTTTGTCTGTAGTATGGCATCTAGAAATACAGTTCTTTACATTTGTGCAGAGCTGAGAGGGAGGAGTGAGATAGTACTCCAGCATTCCGAACCGTCTACTTAATCCCATTTAACGGGGGCAGAGTACCGTTCATTGAGGAGACCTTCCGACTTCGCCTTGATTTCTATGTTACGAAGACAGTTAGAAAAATAGAGTCGTGAATCGTGATGCGTATGATAGAGCACAACACTTACGCAAAGCAAGGGTCTTGGAGTAGAACCTGCACCACGCAAAGTTACCTATGTAGAAGACAACCCAGAGTCAGCGCTTCCTCCTCCACAACATGCGAAACCAAAGAAAGAAAGAAAGAAAGAAAGAAAGAAAGAAAGAAAGAAAGAAAGAAACTCACCCATCATCAACCACATATTCTCCACACCCATCTCCTTCCAACAACTCCTAATCTCGCCCTCCTCATCCAACCCCCAAATCGGTGTAATCTGCTTCCCAACTTCCTCACCCACAATCTCACGAACAGGTTCACGACCGTCTCCATATCCCGTAGCGAACAAGACGACGTCAGCTTTGAGCTCAGTACCGTCATCAGCGATGAGTCCGTCCTTGGTGAATTGCTTGATCCCTCCGCTACCGGATTTGAGTTTGATTTTGCCGTCGATTATCATTTGGGATGCGCCTACGTCTGTTTTTTTAGAGGGGAGGGGAAGGGGATGTTTATTAGTATGGTTTTTGATAAGGGGTTGAAGGGTGGGGTGATGCGGGTTAGAGAAATGCAAAGGTGTGTGAATAGTGGAATTAGTAGAGAGATACGTACCGAGATAATATCCTCCCAAACGCCTGAGCGCAAGGATCAAGAACCCAGAATCGTCTTCTCCCATCGTGAGCCCGAACCCGACTTTACGTAGACCGTCAAGGAGCTCCCTGATCAAACGTTAAACGTTAGCTTGAGCACTCCGACCAAAAACGAACATGGTAATAATAAAACGTACTTGTCAGCTTCGGCGATATCCTTCGCCACCCGTTTGTGCACCATCTTGCGATAAAGCACAGGCATGGAGTTGTCGATGAGGTCGGCGACTTCGGTGGGTGGTCCGTCTTCCCAGTATATGTCTACGACATGGATTGTGAAAGGAAATGAAGTGAATAAACGAGAGAAGGAGAGAAGGAGGAAACACAAACGCACTCTTCATAAGCCTCGGCATACCCTCTTTAGTCGTCATAATATACGTCTTGCTTCGTTGCCACAAGGTCACATCTAACACAACCCATCAGTGCTGTACTTACTTCCCACGTCGAGGTCGAAGTGTATGTCACGTACCGATGCCATGGTCTGCGTAATCCGCTGCGATGTCGTGTGCTATAAACGAAACAAGGTAAATATGTCAGCAACGAACACATTATGTAGAGGTAAAGGAGAGTAAAGTGAGATACTTACCAGACGTACAAGCACCAACAACGACAACCTTCTTCCCTACATGATCCAGTGCCTTGTCGTGTTTTGTTGAATGTAAAATTTGGCCCTTGAACTCGTCCTACGTTGACAATCCACATCGAAATAAGTATAACATGTACAAGAGACGTCGAGGGACTAGGGATAACAACGCACCATACCAGGAATAACAGGCATCTTGGGCGTACCACCTCCAATACCCAGCGCAAACACCACATGTTTGACTTTCAGTACCCTAGTCTCAGTCTCCGCCTCCTCCTTTGGAGCGTTGGTTTGTTCTCCGGGGAGTGGGAGTTTTCGACGTTCGACAGTAACTTGCCACATCCCATCTTCGAGTTTCTTGACAGAGACGACGGTGGCTGACGTCCAGATGTCTATTTCAAGGGATTTGGCGTAGAATTCGAGCCAATCTGCGAGCTGGGTGTATGTTGGGGGAAGGAGGATTAAGATTGTAATTTGATTGGGGAGGATGAGGATGAGGGAGGGAGCGTACCTTTTGTGCTGGAGTGTATACCGGCCATGATTCCGGGAACCTATTTAGGTCGAGGTCGATGGTTTATTAGTGACCACACTCCGAGAAAGGCAAACAGCGTCATGCTCACTTCAAGTAAGGCATATGATCGTACCCTACGCAAGTCCAGTAAACCTTCAATACGCAACTCATTCCAAGATTGACGAAAATACTCACAAACCACATCGTGCAAACACAATGCCGCATACCTCTTCCTCCACTGATCACCCACTCTCTCTTGTCTCTCACACACCAACGTCTCCACGCCCAACAACTTCAACCTCGCCGCAATCTCCAACCCACTCTGTCCACCTCCCACCACGAGTACCTCCGGGTCATGATCCGCAAACTCCATTTGTTGATGTCGCTGAGAAATCCATTTACCATGGTTGGGAGCAAAGTTGCGTCTCCAGCCGGAATTTTCAGGGAAGGAAGACAGAGATTCGAGGTTGGTGAAGACGTTGTGGGCTTTCCATTCTCGTTGGCCTTGGGCGTTGGCGACAGGGACGAGACGAACCACACCAGATCCGCTGCCGACATGGCAATCGAACGTGAAATGCGCCCTCACCCATGCGAGGTCTTCGTATAGATCGTCGATTTTGGCGAAGGAGAGTTGGAAGTTGGAGAGTTTGGAACGGGAGAGTCTGTCGTTGAGGAATTGTTTGATCTTGTCTTGACCTTGGAAGGTACGGAGGTCCCAGGTGAGGACGAGGATGTCTCGCCACCAGGCGTCGGTGGTGAGTTTGGATAGGATGGCATCAATGTCGGATTTCTTGATGATGGAGGCGAACGAGTCGAGCCAGTCTCTGGCGACTTGCTCGGGGTCGATGTTCCTGATTTCAGAGGTAGGGATACCGAGCTTGGCGGTGGTGGGGAGTTCTGTGGTGATAACCATGAGGGAGGAGAGACAGGAAGGAAGGAGTTGGGATTTGAATGGGACTTGGTGTTCGAATATTAAGTACTGCTTCTTCTTCTTTGTCTAATATCTGTGGAATGACAGCTGACCGTGATTAGATTGGTCAACAAGGCCTAAAGGATGGGAAAAGAGACGGTGTGATCAGTTGACTATCTGATCCTCGCACGGTTTCGAGGCGGGATACTCACGAGAACTCTAGCAGGCGTTGGGTATGACATAAGAGCAGGATAATAGTTTCGGTTATTCTGTATTCGACACGGCATCCCAGATAGGGGTTCAGCACGTGAAGGGAGGGTACGACACCAGAAACGGTAGACGAGAGTACAGTCAAGGATGCGCACTCGAAGGGTACCCAAGAGAAGGGGTCTCCGAGCACCGGTCGACACAGTGGGTCATGCGAACACGCAAAATTGAGCTCCGCTGTGTTTGCGCTACTAGTCGAGTCAAAATCAAACCAATAGAGTGACGAGGAATGGTTAGAAGTCTCACATATTACAAGTCAGGTGGAAGACGTTCGAGACAAAGCACGGAGTGTCGGGCACGCTAAGCAAACGGCAAGGGATGATTAATATTGAGATAACGGCTGGCTGTGGCCGATTTACGCTCCTCAACGAGATAACACGTACCAGGATATTTGTAATTACCCCGTGGGGTATGTTTGATAGACTTGGATGACATAAGTACAACGGTACACACGGTGCGACGTCCAGTGCAAACCATCTCAGCCACGCGATACCGGGCCGTGACATATGTTCGTCGCATACAGGCACGGTATAGGGTGAGACTTGAGAGTAGCAGGGTGTGTCGAGTCGCGAGTCGAGGGGGATAGAGAGCTTGACTGTTTCAACGCCGAGGGATGCGTAGACTGAGACTAGAACCTGCCACCACTCGATACAACGCGTCTCCACGAAGAGGTTTATCTCCTACTCACCTCTTACTGCGCATATACACACATCCTCGCTTCAGCCAACTCGCGCTCCGAGTCCTTGTTCCATGCGCTTCATCTATGCAACTGAGTCAAGTCGAAAGGGCCATTACTTGGAGGCGACGTCCTTCACGTTGGCAGTCGGACACGACGATGCTGAAGACTCGTATGCTGTAACGAGCGATATGGTTGTAGGAGGTTTTGGAGTAAGGAGTTTTATGTAGAGTACACTGTTACGGGTGGAGGAGAGAATGCCACCAGCGCTTAACAGTTCACTCGCACTCCCCGCACATCCATATGCATCAGATACCACGTCTATCCCTACGGATTTTTCGTGCAGCATCCCGGTCATTGGCAACTTGCAGCAAAATTGAATTCTTTTGAAAATGACTTTGGGGCTCAGGAGGGTCCGCCCGAGATAGTTTTCAGGAACACAGTATTTTGTCTGGTCACTCAAATATCGCAGCACCTCACGATTTCACAAAAATTAGCACACGGCATTCTGGAGCAAGATTGCGTGAAAGTGAAATAGACCAAGACCAGGTAGTTTCAGTTTATGATTAAAAATAAAAACAAAAACAATGCTAACATCAGGCACAAGGAAAATGCGACCGCGTAAACGAGTCTCGGATCACTGGGGCATCAACAGATCCTCCAGAAGATTTCCGGACCTGACGGGGCTATGCTTTGTCGACTCTCCTCGAAAGTTGTGATGGTATTTAATCCGAATCCTCAAAAGCAACTCTAAAAAATCAGAAATGAACACGGTAAAGAAATAGAAAATGTATGTGGACATACGTCAACTTTTATCATCGAGTACCGACCTCTTTGCCGTTTAAATTAGCTCGACCGCGGTGGACACGGGCTTCGTTCCAAAGCCACCCGGGGTGTTATGAGGGACCATGTGGATGCATTCGAATTCAGAGCCAGGCTTTTGGCGTACCCGATGTCGAAAGATGCCTTGGCAATTACGCCATATCCCAAATACCATTTTCTGCATATAAAAATGGCAGAACCTACCTGAACGACACGCTCTGTCGTCGTCGTACGGTACCGCAACAACGTCCAAGGTCTAACCAAAGATGGAGTCTTTCAACGACGAGAAGAAGAGCATTTCGGACGAGGCCGTGGTGAGGAAGCACTCGGGGGAGCACGAAGGTGTGGGTCCAACGATTGTCGACAATGTCGGGGACGTCTACGAAGTGTCCGAAGAGAGGAGGACGATCGGAGTGACAAGCGCGATCTTCTTGTAAGTCGGTTTTTCTTCACAGTCAAGTCGCTATACACTAACAAATGCACTGCACAGGATTTTGAACCGTATGGTTGGCACCGGTATATTTGCCACCCCTTCCTCCATCTTCGCATTGTCAGGCTCTGTCGGATTATCTCTATTCATGTGGGTCGCCGGGACCCTCATCGCTGCCGCAGGTCTCCTCGTCTACCTCGAATTCGGGACCGCCATCCCGCGTAACGGAGGCGAGAAAAACTACCTCGAATTCGTTTACCGCAAACCCCGCTTCCTAGCCACAGGTCTCTACACCGGTTACGTCCTCCTCCTCGGTTGGGCAGGAAGCAACTCTGTCGTCTTTGGGGAATACATCCTCACCGCCGCCCGCGTCGAAGTCAACCGGTTCAACCAACGTGCGGTGGGCATCGCCTGCATCACCTCTGCCTTCCTCATCCACGGTCTCGCTCTCAAATGGGGATTACGCCTCCAAAACTTCCTCGGTGTACTCAAACTCATTATCCTCATTATCATCATCATCGGAGGTTTCGCCGCTCTTGGCGGTCACGTCAAACTCGATCATAAACCCAACAACTTCTCTCATGCCTTTGAAGGCACAACCGGATCAGCTTACGGCGTCGTCACAGCGTTGTACAACGTTATCTGGAGTTACATCGGGTACAGCAACGCCAACTACGCTCTCGCAGAAACCCGCAACCCTGTCCGAACACTCAAACTCGCCGGCCCACTCGCTCTAGGACTCGTCGCCGTCTTGTACATGCTCGCCAACATCGCCTACTTTGCCGCTGTGCCTAAAGACGAGATCATCAACTCTGGCCGTATCCTCGCGGCGAGTTTCTTCAGGAACGTCATGGGTGAGAGCGCCGAACGCGCGTTGTGCGTCTTCGTTGCGTTGTCGGCGTTTGGGAACGTGTTGTCGGTGATTTTCAGTCAAGGGAGGATCGTGCAGGAGTTGGGGAGGGAAGGGGTGTTACCGTGGAGTAGCTTTTGGGCGAGTAATAAACCGTTCAACGCCCCGTTTACTGGGTTGTTTGAACATTGGGTGGTGTCGATGGTTATCATGTTGGCTCCTCCCCCTGGGGACGCTTACAATCTAAGTGAGTCGTCACCTCTCCCTCTCTTCTTTTGTCAATAACAGCCACTAAATTCACGTTATAGTCCTCAACGTCATCTCATACCCACTCGCTGTAATAAACGCCTTCGTCGCAGCCGGCCTCATCTACCTCTACCTCAACCGCACAGCATACGACTGGCACCCACCCATCAACGCCACGCTCCCCGTCACCGTCTTCTTCTTCCTCTCAAACGTCTACCTCGCAGTCGCCCCCTTCGTCCCACCAGAAACACCCGACCAAAACGTCTACAAAAGTTTGCCGTATTGGCTGCATTGTGTCATTGGGTTGGGGATCATCGCAGCTGGGGGTGTGTATTGGCTAGTGTGGGCTATTATACTACCTAAATTGGGGAGATATAGGCTGGAGAGGAGAGCGGAGATGGGAGACGATGGGTGGTCGAGGACGAGGTTTGTTAGGGTTCCAAAGGACGAGTAATAGTAAAGATGTATTGGTATTCTCCATCCGGATTTCTCTCTGTGTCTCTCTGTCTGTGTCCCTACGTATACTTGTACGGTTTTTTTACCTTTATTTCTATCAAAATTCTGACTTACTTGAGTAAACGTCCAAAATCCATGTATTTCTAGTATGTGCCTGAACCCACCTTTCCAGTTCAACTCATAGACACGAGATCTCAGACTAGATCTACCTGGTGAGCCCCTTGGCCAGCATGGCACTCACTCCAACACTCACTCGAAGAGCAGGAATCCAGCCCAGGAACGGGCCCAACTCACATCCAGGGTCAACATCGTGAAGATTCGTCAACGCGCCACCAGAACACGTATAACGTATGAGTGCTTCCAGTCTTGAGGAAATTTGAGCCATCCAAGGCGTATTTACCGTAAATACTAGTAGTGCATGACGTACCTTATCTCTTGGTCCTCCGAGGGGGAGATGACTTCAGCGAGAACAGTCCAGTTGGATAGCGTTTTCAAATCTCTCCCGGTGTGGCACGAGCTAGTTGTAAGACTAGAGATTATTCAATGTTGTACTTACTTGATATTTGTCATCAATATTGTGAGCTTTTGAGCTAGTAAGTATGTGCCATAGATAGGCACTAATTATGACGTGGAAGTTCGTCCTCGGGACTGGAAAAATCATGTCTGAAAGTGAGAAAGTTACTTGACGATTGGCGCTGCGAATGCCTACTAAACTCACGTGCGTTCTAGCTTGGCTACATGGCTCGCAACCTCCGAACGGACGACATTACACTCGGCACCCCTCGCTTCTCATCAATTACTAAAACAAATCCCAACATGTTTTATTTGTTGTAAAGGGAATGCAAAGTGTATTCCAGAAACCCTTGGCTATTTGTCTCGTCCGGTGCTTGGCCACATCGGCGTCTCGCGTATTAGCCTATATCGCACTTACTATAAATCGTCTAACTATCACATTATACACTATCTTACACTCACATACTAATCTCTTCTTGGGAGACACAACTTCAAAGACTCCGCAATGCCTGCAAAATCCCTATGAAAGCTCGCCAGCGGTTTACTACTCGGAATCATATAAAGCGGAATCGCAGGAAACGACACCCTGAGTCTCTTCAACACGGGCGCGTAGCCCTCACGCGAGAGGAGACACTGCCTGATAGCATCAAGCAACACCTCATGCCCAGACTCCTCCACCACGTCCTCTGGTTTTTCGAGACCCTGACAAAAAAAGTAGCAGACGACGTAATCCTGCATGGATCGCCGAAAGTCTGTGCCTATTTGGAGGTGTTGGAGGGAAGGGAAGACAGGGGTGCGTGGTGAGGCCAGGGGAGGGATCGTCCATGTAGGTAGGTTACGCGTTGCGAGTAGCGGGAGGAGAGGTATGATTGTGAGTGAAGTGACACTGAGGCTTTGTGCGTTGGCGCACTTGTCGAATATACTCCGCCACAAGGAAAAATCAAAAACGTGTTCCGTATAATCCGGGACGACGGTGTCCCAGAATGATAGAGAGTAGAGGTTGTCGAGGGGGAGAGAGGTGATGATAGTTTCGAGAGGGACGTGTCTGTGCCGCCCGTTCTCGAGCGTCCGAGAGTTCTCTGCGTAGTAGAGAGAGATGTCGAGGAATCCGTAGGTTCTAGCCGACCATGGGCAGAAAAGCCAGCTTTCTGGTTCTCCTACACTCGCACGAAGCATGATTTTATCTTCTTCGATCATGATATGCAGTCCTGTGATAGGCGACGGGAGACGGTATGTGAAATCTGAAAGGAATAAAGTGAGAGAGCGGTAGTATTCTTGTGAAGCGTTCCCCCGGGGTCTGGTGGATACCGGAGAGGAAAGTCGAAAGTGTTGGAGGTTGGGTGCGTCGAGAAGAGCTAGAAGCGAGGACCACGAAGCGGTTGGGCGTTGTATGATCTTAAGCTTGTGCAGGTGAAGGAGGGAGATGCGCGAGAGACCTGTGACGTCCTCCTCCTGCGTCGGTAGGGCATGTTCAAGGACGAGGCTTTGCAAGAGCGGGAGAGAGCGAAGAGTGCTCGCCACACTGTTCATCGACGAATCCAAACCCTCTAGTTTTGGGCTTGACTCGTCCAGCTCCCAGATGCACCTAGTACGGAACGTTTCTTGGCTGGATTTATCAGCAGGACGGACGATAGTGAGATGAGTTAGTGTGGGGAAGGCAAACGACGACCAAGCTAGATCGAAGCCGGTCAAGGACAGGAAGCAAAGACGAGGTGCCGAGGACATGAACAAGTCTCCGGGGATCATAGCTGCATCCCGGTGGGACTTGTCTAGCGACATTTCTAGTCTCTCCAGATACCTAGCGGGGGTGTTAATCAAGACTCGGAGGAAAGACAGCCAGTCGGCGGCATCGCGTACGAAAAGAGTCTTAACAGCCGTCGATTGCGCAAGCACCGCGTTAACTTGGTCGATGTCAGTTCGGATAGGATATAACTCGAGTTCGATAGGCAGGTTGCGTGAGCGTTGTAAGAGCTCGGGTAGCCAGTCCTTGCACGATTGAGATTTAGCAGACTCCCCGATGTAAAGCGTTGTCCACAGTGCAGGATCGTTCAACGCAACGTGGCGTAATCGACGACAGACGTGTGTCGTCTTTGCCCATCCCATACCAAACCTGACACATGGACATGGATACGGGCTACTGGCTAGACGTCGGATTCCTGGGCCCGGGGTGTACCCCCCCGTCGCGTGGGTAAGACATAGAGGGTTCTTTCGTCGGAGGAATGAAAGGATGAGTAGTAGGACTTCGTCGGGGAGCTTTAGTATAGGTTGTAATGCGTTGTGTGCGCTGTGCTCATCGTCGTCTCTGGTGTTTGGGGCACTGGGTTGTGGACCCGACAGCGACGGCACAATACTGTCCGCTCTCTCCATGCGAGAATAACCTCTAACGTTACAAATCAGCGAGCTTTGTGTGGAATCATACTAAAAGGCATACGACTACTAGGCCAGATTTTGGACTTGGTGACAAACAGCTTTGGAGGAGGAATTCAACTCGGGGAGAGCACTTGAATCGATCGCGGGTATCAAACGGTCCAAACACGTGGGAGTGATGCCAATCGCCTAGAGTATAAAACGATGAAGTAGTTCCTCTTGAGTACTTGAGTCTTGACCACCATGATCACCCCCTCTTCAAATTTCGCAAATTCGACGAACGATATTATGTAGGAAACTCTCACGACTGGCCATTCTCTCTCGCTTCTCGTCGCGCTGGAGAACTACAGGCTGACTCAGGCTGCTTCAAAATCGCTCGGGGACCACCAACTCAGTCCTGTCTCTCTGTGGCGATCTTGTCGACAAACTTCCACCTATCCAGCTTTACACTCCTAGCCACATTCGTAACGAACCTTCTGCCTCTGTCAGGCCGACCAACGAACGCGCCACTGCTTACCGACCTTTTGGTACCCCCCACTCTCCTGTTGGCACAGCTATGACCTTGTTTTCGGATACACGACTGTCTGAATTTTTACTGGGGAATACAACAATCTAGAGGAGCTCACATCGCCCGCGAATGTCCTTGTAGCTATATTTTTTGACCAGCACTAGCGTTATGGCCACATCCGAACTCGGAAAAGAAGACGCAGATCGGCCTATATATATAAGGGGTAAGCGTCCAATACGAAGTTCAAATCATTTCCTGTGTGTCTGCCGGTGCTTATTCCTCTTCCTCAACCACTCCACCCCACTACCTCCAACTCTCCAAATCCCCTGTTGAGACGATGGGATTCTATCGCAAGACAACGACCGTGACTACCTTGTCGACTATGCCACTTCCCGAAGGTCTCTTGAGGAACCACGAAACAACGTTCCCACATTCTCAAGCACACGAGTCTCCTTCCCTCCAGCCTCCGTATACCCCAACGGATACGCACATAAATCCAGATGAGACAAGCAAGCGGCCGGCGCAGCCTTTTGCCTCGGTACCGTCAAACGCAGAGGGAAGTCAGAGTCAGAGACATCAAACCAATGATCGTCGGGAGGACAAACCGCCTCCGTATTCAGAAGGTCAGTGAGCTGTCAATACGCATATGTACAGCGAAGAAAAGACTTGGCTCATGGATATTTTGTTTCATAGCATCGAACACGGGTGATAAACTGCGGATCATCAACGAGCAGCCTACACCTATGCCCGGGATGAATACGTCTGGTGGTCCAATGAATCCGGAAGCATTCTCACCTCACTCTCAGTTTGGGGGCGGGACGACGACGACTACCACAGTCACCACGCAGAGCTACAATTGTTGCCATGTTGATGACAGTTGCCCGTCGTTCGTGTCTGCTCCTTGTGCACTCGCGAACCAAGCGATCAATACCGTGGTATCTGTTGCATGGTGAGCATTAATATTCAACCCTGCCTTTGAGCATCTCTGTAGCAACTAACATGTCGGATGTCGCATAGCTCTATAGTGTGTTGTGTTCCTTGTGCGTTGTGTGTTACGGGGTGTATAGGTGGGATAGGATGTCTTACTTGTCATGAGATGAAGAAAAGCGCGAAGGCAATGAATAGGTAATACTCAGAGGATCTCTAGAACGAGCGTAGTTCATTGATTGTCGCTGCTATTTGTTATGGTATGTACCCCCTTGCTATGCGCAATACTTCTTTCGACATTGTTCACACGGTGGTAACGAGAACAAGACCTACGGGGAGCAGGGCTTTCAGTCAGCTCGAGGTTAGATAAATATAACGCCTCGCGGAATGCAGATTCCGTGAGGCAGAGGATGATACTTATGGGTTATTAAATAGGCGGCCTGTGCGATATAAAGGTCGATGAGAGGGGTTTACTGCATGTGGTTTCCAGGAAGGAGAGTATCCTGTTCAGTAAACTTGTGTAAAAACTTACTGCTAGAAACTACATATATAAGAAAGACAAGGAGTGTTTTCTGCTTGTAAGAATGCTCGCCTGCTTTCTGTTTGTATACTATCAATTTAACATACTGTACTCTACACACGCGTATAGGGTTCGAGCAAGTACTTGCGTAGTATGATGGTGGAAAGGGCGGCTTGCCTACCTCAAGTTTCACATGCCGTTCTCGGACAGCTTTGAATTTAGAGGCGTCTATTCTCAGAGCACAAGTTTGTAGAACTTCAGTGCAGTGGCTACTCCGCGGAGTCTCGGTATACTTCCACGGATATCTTAGGTCAGTGAAAAAGTGTTGCAGCTACTATTATATCTTAATTATAAGAGTGGGAGTTGGAGGTATACTACAGCTTCCTGAAAACACCCGCATATGTTTTAAACTTACTCCGAGCTCTGAGTGGAAGCAACTCGATTCGGAGACTTCAACGCTTTCGAGGTGCCGTATTCAAATTTCACTTCAACTCCTCTACTAGCTCTCTGACTTTTCCTTACACCCATACTAGATAGGTAACCAATCACGGTTCTTCTCTTTCGTCGTACGCAGGAGACGAGTATACTTCGGAAACCCCGCGTCGCTGGTTTTTCCGTGCTCTACGCCTCTCGGGCGTTGAGTGACTCGCGATTAAGGCAAGGAAATCTTTAGATTGAGTAGTGAGTGTTGACATCTCTCTTTGTAGGGGAGACATTATAGCTGTACACCTGTCTCGAACGTATGAGAGACTCAGACTCACGACGTCTAACGTCGAAAATTGTGTGCAATTTTCTTTGGACAGTCGAAAACTCCCGAAGATAGTTTATCCTTGCTGTGTAGTATAAAGGGTAGGTTTGGGATGTGGGGAACCAAGCTCTTTGAGTTCGCACTTCTTAATACTTTGCATCTTTTGCGTTTCTGCTCTTCCAAGTTTGAGGCTTACCATCTTTGGGATTTGCAACCACCCGCTTCTAGTGCTTCTAGATACACCCTCTTCTCAAACACAGAGGAACCTGTCTCACGACCTAGGCTCATTCCATCATGGCGTTTTCTATCCCCAAGCTCCCAGATTCAACGTCTGTTAACGATACATGCGATGCCCAGTATACCCTCTCATCGATCTCATCCCTTTCGACAAACACGGTACGTTCAATCTATTGGATAGTTTTATTAACGTTTCTGATGGGACTATAGGCACTCTTCCTCGCTCTGGGTACGAGTACGCTTGCCTTCCTCTTAGGGTACTACTCCAGAGGTGTCACAGTATCAATAAACTCGAATACTGTCCCCAAGGTGTTCAGCTCTTCATACCTCGTACGGCGTGTATATGTGTCCTATGTTATTACTGCTGCTGACGTTTTTCTCTTTCCCCCTACTTCCTATGGGTATTTCGGAAATATTAGTCCCGAGTGTACAGTTTGATCACTCAGACATTCCTCGATCAATACCGCAACTTCGCAGAGTTGTGCGACGGATTAGACGCTACCGATGTATTGAACGACTCCGGGGCTGAGCAAGAACGTAAAGGGGGAGAGGAAGGAGAGAAGGACGTTGGGGCGCCAAAGGCGGTTAGACAAGAAGCTGTACGTCTCTCCATCGTTTATTCCTACCCTCACTAAGGCTAATATATATCACTCTGTACTATTAGACTGACTACTTCGGTCCCACAATGTCTCGTCGCCGACAGAGCAACGCATCCTCCATCACCACCGCCACATCCTACCCCTCCGCTCCCAAACACACCTCGTCTCCCGTCACATCCTACTTCCCGCCTTACTCTCCCTCGCAAACACTCGCCTCACCGTCATTGTCGTTCGCAAGTCCCACTCGGTCAGCGCTCTCGTCACCACGCATCCAGAGCCCACTCGTATCCCTTGACGAGATGGTGTTCAAGTGGGCTGATGGTGTGGTTCAGGCTCTGACACCTGCGCTTGATCAAGAGATGAATTGGACTGGAGGAGTGAGCAAGATAGAGGAGGTAAATGAGGATGAGGAAGGGTGGGTACTAAGAAGCCCGAAAGTGTTGAGGGAGATGTATGAGGTTTTCAAGGGCGAGGTCGCACATATTATGACATTGTAGAGAAGCTCGACGTCGATCCCGTGTATTACCTTTTCTTTTCGCTTTCTTTGGGGTCTTGGGTGTGGTAATTTGGGTATACAAGATGTATTTATATTCTAATGAGACAGCAATGACAATAAATATAGCTACACTAAACTCGAGCATATCAAAACCCAGTCGTGATACATGAGCAACTGTGACGTCAATAAGAGCCTTTCGGTAAATCCAATCCACAACTCAGAAACCTTGAAGTGAGCTTTTCAAACTACAATCTACATCCAACATCCCGACCGTTCATGATCCTGATTCCTGATTCAGCCAACTTTCTTCTCTGCATACCTTTTCTCGGCCGTGCTAGGCCACAACTTCCATGCCGCAAGAGACACATACGTCCATACCACATCCCAGCAGATGGATTTCTGAGCGGGATGTTCGTTAAACGTCTCCATCGCCTTCCTTGCGAATTCACCCACTGTCCTCTGGCCTTCCTGTACACTGGCGAAAGCTGTGATCGTCGTGCCTGCATGAAGAACAAGGCTGACCATCACTACAAAACCATACAAGAACCAGGTATTGAACCTTTGGGGCGTTTTGGAAGAGTTGGAAGTGATGAGAGGGAAGATGAGGGGTACGATGATAAGGGTGTGCATCACTAATAAGTTGGGGAGGAAGGTGGCGGGTGTGGTGTAAGGGGAGAGGAAAATTGTGATGAGTGACGCAGTGACACTCAGCCAAAGAGTCCATGGGGTAGAACGTGAACGTTCCTTTGGGGATTCTTTGCTTGCAATGGGTGCAGGAACAGTGAAAAGGATGAGCGCAACGTAGAAAAGGTTTGCAGCGACGGAGATGGCGACAACTTGACCTAAGAGCATGTATGCCCACAAGTGCGGTACTTTATGTGTTCTGCCTGTACATTGCCGAATGAATGAGGGGTTTAGTTGAGAAAGGCGCTTAGTACGTACCTTCGGTGGCGAGAAATACAGTCCAGTATCCGACAGTGAATAAGCACAACTTTTCACTCCACCACCAGTTCATGGGTCCACTACATACGGTAGACCATGCTTGCTCGAAGAGCTCAGAGTTCATTAGCCAGGCTGTAAGCCTTGTCAGCCCGTCAAGGGCATATTGGGATGAGTCGGTGTAGTGGTTTGCCTCAAAGTCTCTGAAACTCCACACAAGGAATGCAATCATGCCTGTACGCTTTGTTTAGCGTGATCACAAAAGAAATAGATTATTTTACTCACTATACCATGTAGATCCAAAACTCGAACCGGACAGAATACGAAACGCCATGGCCTTTTTACGCTGTTCACTGGTAATCCTAGGATCTTCACTCTTCCGCCATAGTGAACGACCTATTAGGACAAACAGGGAGATGATTATCAGGAAGTATGAGATGAAAATGGAGAGCGCAACGAGCTCTTGTCGAGTAAGTAAAAACATCCGTGCCAGGCTAGTGGTGGCTGGCATGGTGGTGGCTTTGGTAGTGGAGGTGTGACGTTAGAGGCGCGGGTGTATTGGGTTACATAAAATATCCATTTCAGGAAATAGAAACGCGGTCACCACCTGCGTTTACGCTCCTTCACCTCGTAACTCATGTCTCATTCTAGTGGGAGACGGTAATCACAGAATGGACAAGACCCTCATTATATCCTTTACCCTTGGCATACTGGTCCTCCTACTTGTCTTTCGGGTAATCTCTGCGTCACGTCAGCCGGTCCTGTTACGCTCTGTTGCCGTCGTCGTTCTGGGAGATGTAGGGCGTAGTCCACGGATGATGTACCATGCGGAGAGCTTTGCAACGAATGGATTCAATACTTATATTATTGGAAACAAAGGTGTGTCCTACCATCGTGTGCCGTGAGAGTCGCTGACGAAAGATACTTGTGCGTCGCAGGCACAACACCAATACCCTCCCTACTCTCCCTCCCTCGCGTCCGCTTTTGCTATCTCCCAGACCCACCACGGACAATCAAAGGAACGCCCTTTCTTATAGCTGCTCCTCGTAAAGTGGTGCTACAAGTATTCTACATCCTCGAAGCATTGCTCGTGCGCGTACCAAACCCACCGGAGTTCATCATTGTCCAAGTACGCCTGTCTCTCGCTATGGTCCTCTATTGATTCTCCTAATCGAATATATTGTGGAATAAGTAAGAACCCACCCAGCATTCCCACTCTTGCACTGGTCTGGCTCGTTGGTCGCTTCAGAGGGAGCAAAGTTATCATCGACTGGCATAACCTCGGATATAGCATCCTCGCGCTCAAACTGGGGAGCGGACATCCTCTTGTGAGGGTTGCAGAATGGTGCATCTTGTCCTTTTTGTAGTTCGTCTCAGGTTAACATACGCATTCATTTTATAGTTTCGAAGGGTTTTTCGGACGCTCAGCATACGCTCACCTTTTCGTGACCCGCGCCATGAGAGACCAACTCGACTCAAAATGGTCTCTCAGAGGCAAGAAAATTGTTTTGCATGACAGACCCCCAGCACACTTCCACCGAGCCTCCGAGTCTGAAATGCACGACCTCTTCTTACGTATACTCTCCTCTACCAGTTCTCCCTCCGTCCCGGCATTCTCAAACCTCTCTTCTCCATCTTTGGAGGGCTGGCTCCCCTCTTACGACCCACCCCAAACAACACCCTTCACGCGTATTCTTCCTCATCTCTCCCTTACGTCGTCAGAGTCTCAGCCTTCTACCGCACAAAGAGACGACAGACCCGCCCTAGTCGTGAGCAGTACGAGTTGGACTCCAGACGAGGATTTCGGAATATTGTTGGATGGTTTAAGCAAGTACGATAAGATAGCCAAAGGAAATAATGGTAAATTACCCAAGGTGTTGATGATTGTAACGGGAAAGGGGCCGGATAGAGCAAGATGGTTGAGAAAGGTCGATGCGCTACAGGGGAACGATGCGGATGAGAAGGATAGGTGGACACATGTGAGATTGCTGAGTATGTGGCTCGAGGCAGCGGATTATCCCCTTCTGCTAGGTATGCTCGTTTCTTCTCGCTCCTCAACGCGCAAAGTTGATTGTGTCCATGCCTATATGAACAGGTTCAGCGGACTTGGGGATCTCTCTCCACTCCAGCTCCTCGGGAATTGACCTCCCCATGAAAGTCGTCGACATGTTTGGATGCGGACTACCTGTTTGTGCATTAAATTTTGCGTGGTGCGTTCTATATCAGTTTCTTTCTGCGTGACCATCGAGAGCTTATCGCACCCGCGCGTACGTTCCAAGTTTGGACGAATTGGTTAAGGATGGAGTGAACGGCCTAGTGTTCAACAACGCTGATCAGCTGGCTGCCCAGTTAGAGGTACGCATACCCTCCACGATCCTTTGTCTACTCTGCTAAATTCATGTGTATTCAGAGCCTCCTAACAAATTTCCCTTCCTCACCCACTCTCTCCTCCCTCCGCGCCTCACTTCAGCAGGATAAACACGCCGATGCTGCAGTGCGCTCGCCACGGTCTCTGCAATTCGAGATGTCAGGTAATTCGAACAATTCGGAGAGACAGGGACGTGGTGACGGGGGACAGGACGGAGAGTGGGAGTGGTGCACGTGGTCGCAGAACTGGGATCGAGTGATGAAACCCATCTTGTTGAGCGATTTGAGTGTTGATCGAGAGTAGCGAATCGAAATGTAGATGATACAAAACGTTATGGATACATATATTGCACGAGTAAGAGGATACACGAAGCTAAAGCCAAAACGATAGACGCCAACACAGTGCAAAAATCTAACTCGCAGCCGCGGTGGTTGCAAAGTCTAATGTCTCCATCCGTCCGCGACCTTTGCAATCTTTCTGGAGGATGTCGTTGATGACGCGGAATTGGCCCGGGTCGATGAGCATAACCTGTGTCCCTCGTGAGTATAGGGCATGACGCGTTTAATATTATTTCAATACTCACCACCTCCCACGCCTGCTCCCCAGCTTCATCCACTTCAACCTTCTCTGCACCCTCCTTGACCTTCTCCTTGACCTCCTCGCTTACGCCAACCTGCTTCCCCTTTGAGTCCTTCAGCCCAATAGTGACCTTGACTCTCATCCTCGCCCTCTGAATCGGCAACTCGCTCTTCTCCTGCAACGTCTTGATACATGTACTCACTTGCGACTTGGCTGTTTTGCCCTGTTGTACGCTAAAACCGGATTC
Organism: Irpex rosettiformis; assembly: GCA_022160335.1. Taxonomy (NCBI): domain Eukaryota; kingdom Fungi; phylum Basidiomycota; class Agaricomycetes; order Polyporales; family Irpicaceae; genus Irpex; species Irpex rosettiformis. The sequence continues at coordinate 194,883 of MU274909.1, read as the reverse complement.
AGTCATGGCTTTCTCGATGACTCCGACGGGGTAAGGACGTTGCGTGGAGGGATCAACAGATTTCTGGGAGACGAGAGTGGCAATTTCGCGGCGGAGAGAAGTGAGGTCGTGTGAACGTTCTTTGTCGCCAATTTGGAGTTCTCCTTTCTTGAGGATCTGTCGTGAGCGAAACAAGCGATTCATCGGCTTCCTACGTGGGGCAGACGACAGAACACAGCGTACCTCTTTGACGATCTCATCCTGCTCAGTCGTCCCAAAGCTCTTCTGTAGGTCCTGATGTTTTGCGAGTTCTCCCTTTGAGACGTTCACGAAGACGTTGGCGATTTGGAGGACATCGTCGATATTGGTCTCGACACCGTTACGCCATTCTTGGACTTTATTTTTATAGCATGCGATCTACGGTTGATGAGTGTCTACTCTCTATAATATCTCATCAGGAACGTACCTCGAATCGTTTCCCACCTTTCTTGAGGCGCACAATTGAGACATTTGTGAGTCTGTGAAATCAAAGTCAGCTACTCCCACTCTTTGCAGGGATATGCCACAAACTTGATTTGATTTGAAGGTTGGTTAATGAGAGGCATTGCGATTGGAGGTTGTTAGCTGAGCGCAGAGTTTTCAACAAGAGCTATTGAGCTCTTTCAGGGATGACTTGCTTACTTATAGACAGTCGCTGCCGGAAGTCCTATCGGGCCCGCGATGAGGTCACAGTCGAGTCAGTAAGTTATGAGTCTATTGCTGTGCATACACGCTGTGAATGTTCTGTAAAATAATGTCGAGTGGATTAGGCATAAGACTTACTTACAAATAATTGTGAGGTCGTGGTTTGAAGGCAAAGACCAGAAAGGCAGGCGATCATGGTGGCCAAGCCCACCATCAAGGCGGTGACGATTATCTAGCCGGCCGGAGGAACAGACGCCGCCAAGCACAGGTATACCTCTTTCCTCCACAACAACCATCTCCTTCGCTCGCTTGGGTCTATTGGGCGTGGCAGTCATAAACACTTACACGGCGAGCAACGTTCGAAAGACAGAGTCAACATGAAAGGCATAAGCAAGGCGTTCGCGCGGTGCGTGATAGTTGTTATAGAGGGTAGTCGCGTGTATGCGTAGTCGCTGATCATGAACGACTTCAGGACCCCGCACATGATAGGCAGCAAGGTCGGCATGTCGAAGAGTATGCTACTAATATTCCATGTTGTCTATGCATGACTTGTCCTTACTCTTCTCCTAACAACTCAGAGTCCTCCGACCCCGAATTCGATGATTACTCTCGCCGGTTCGCTGCCCTCGAAACCGCTGCGGAGAAGCTCCTGAAAGACACCAAAGCTTTCGACGAAGCCGTCACAAACCTCTTCAACTCCGGATCGGGCTTCTCACAACATTTTGGCAGCCTCTTTCACCCCCTGGTCGGTGAGACCGACTTAATAAGGAAGCACCCTGAAGCAGAGCATACCGTGAAACACGTGGATCAGTATGAGGGGATCATGGACGAGCTGAAGGCGGCTGTCGTTCCTGAGCTCGAGTTGATTGAGAGCAGAATTCTTGGGCCTGTCAAGGAGCTACAGGGGGTAATGAAGGCGATTCGAAAGAGTATCACGAAGAGGGATCACAAGGTGCGTGCTTTGCGGTGGGCGATAGAGCTGTACGCTAAGGAACGGACTTTTATAGCTTCTCGATTATGACCGTCATAACAATTCATTGACAAAGCTCCGTGACAAGAAAGAAAAATCACTAAACGACGAGAAGAATCTGTTCAAGGTGAGCTCCGCTGGCGATACGTGGCTGATCATTGTTCACTTATTTGTGTAGGTTGAACAAGAATTCGAGATCGCTTCGAACGAATACGACTACATTAACACTGCCATGAAGAACGAGCTACCAAGATTCATGCAGATGGCTACACGCTTCATCGACCCACTCTTCCATTCGTTCTTCTACATGCAGTACGTTCCCTATATTAGCCCCTAACCTCTCACACTGATAAGAACCTGTTATTTAGGTTGAACATTTTCTACCTTCTACTAGAGAAAATGAATGCCTTTGCGGAGAACGCCAAATATGACGTCTCCGTGCCTACTTCTCAAGTCATACCAGACTACGAAAACAAGCGGACGGACGCCTGGGCTCAAATTGAGGCATTCAATATCACTAAGCGCATTATTAGTACCTGTGTGTCTTTGATCTTGTCGAGCATCATATACTCACTGCTGACAATAATTCCGACGTAGCGAAACTCGTTCAAGCTAACCGTGCCGCCTCAGGGGGAGGTGTAGGCGTTGGTCGCAGCCCAACGACATCTTCGGTCGCCACTTCTTCTCATCTCGGCCCTCCCATGCGCACTCCCTCCAGCACATCCACCTCCAGCTTCACCAAACCAGCCCCTCCACCCCCTCATGCCTCTTCCGTTGCATCTCCTCCACCCTACTCACCACCAGCAGCCACATCCCCCTCGTACGGAGGCGGTTTTACAGCAGCCAAGAGAGCTCCTCCGCCTCCTCCGCCTCTTAAGCCAAAGCCATCGGAGCCAGAGAAACAATACGTTGTCGCGTTGTACGACTTTGAGGCGCAAGCAGACGGGGATTTGGCGTTCAGGACGGGAGATCGGATTGAAGTTGTAGAGAGAACGGGAAGTGCGGAAGATTGGTGGACTGGGAGGCTGAACGGCGTGCAGGGGGTTTTCCCAGGTTTGTATTTTTTCAGTGCGGAATGAGCGGTAAGCTGATACTATGTTTTGATAGGGAACTATGTTCAGGATACTTGAGCTCGAGTGCGCACTTGTGGCTGACTACATGACTGTATGCGTGAAGAAATATTTGAATTGGATTGGGTGGTACGAGCGTAATCGAATGGATATTTTGTTATTAGAATCAGAGCCGATGATGTGAGACTGCAAATATCTGAGCGAGGTATGTGATACCAGCGCTATCAAGATTTTTATTTACCTGCCGATGACGAGATATTTTGCCTAGACTCAACTGTCTCGGGGGACGTTATATACTTTGAATCCTGTCCATGCCAGTCCATATGGACGACATATCCATTACATGTTGGCTTGGGGTGTCCCGTGCACATAAACGTGCGCATACCCTCTTAGTAACCCCTGTTAAAGACTGATAAAAACGTATTTGCATCTCATCCCATACGGCTTATCCTCAATTAATACCCGCCAATCTATGTCCCTCTATCGGGCATCTTCCCTAGACGTCTTCGCGTTCTACACCTTCCTAGAGAGTGACTAAATATGTTTACCTGCATCGGGTTCCATTTCAGCAGTAAACCACCGAGGTCGATAAGGCGGTTTGCCTTTTCACGAGCTCGAGCACACGTTGGTCAGGACGCAAGCGGCAGTCCGTTGGGCAGAGGTACGGCTTTAGGGTGCCCTCAGGGAAGTCGCTCAAAGTAATCGCGTACGGCGTCAGGTTGAATGGCGCCGGAGGCTTCACCGAGTTCCTCTACAAGAGAAAGAACTCGAATGACTGTTAAGAGTTGACTGCTACGTCTGGATGGAAGTGAGCCAACTCAAGTCCCTACTTATGCCTGTGCGATGATTGACAACCTATAGCGACACTATTAGCAACCGTTGGTATTTAAAAAAAAAATCACAATGAACGCACATGCATATCTCAATGCAGATGACGACATGAGTGCTGAACGACTACTTGCGTAAGCCCTAGCACTCGAAACGAGGTGTAATGTCCTACTCGCATAGACTGTCTCGACTGCTCCATTCTGTCGCGGTTTAATCGGCGCCGTAAGTGGTCGGACGTTAAGGTTATGGTCACCTCATCTCTACTGCTGTCAATGGGCAGTGATATTATCTGCAATTACTTCAGTACCTTGCCGACAGCTGGTAGATTCATTACTTACCACGTTGCCTCTCCCTATTCTGTCATTTCCCCGATAATCTTTCAATGGATTACGACCCGTCTCTAAAATTTATCGGAGAGTGTGAGAATCTCTTCCTCTCGCCGACGCTGTTCGAATCGAGGACATGGTAGTAATTTGCATGAGCATGGATAGACGATGAAAATCAAGCAGGCTGCGTACCTTTTGTTACTAGTACCGCAGGGCTACTCACCCTCGGCTTATTCGTCCCCCTCCTCTCCACCAGCGACCTATGTAGTCATCTTCCCTTGGGCAAGACTGACGAGACGTAGTTAGTCGCACGGCTCCGTGAGCTATTTATGGATACAGCTCTAGTATTCGCCATATAAGACGTTAGTAGTCACATTAAAATAGGTTGTAGAGGGATGAGATGCGTACGGATTTCGGAGCTGATGATTGTTATCATACACGACTATCATGAAAGATTTTGTGCCTATCATTGCTGCAGTATTCAGCACTAATGTCAGTAATTATCACGGAAAGAAACGCACCAATGACACCCTCCCCGGGTCCGTTCTCGCAATTATTCTCCACTCTTCGCACTTCGAAGGTCATTTAGTTCGAGTACCGATCATTGAGTTGTCGAAGCTGCATTGTTTAAGATGTCCAGACGTTGAAAGCAGATGTACGCGTACCCGGCCTAGTGGTGGAATGAAGGCAAGCGGCAGAAGAAACTGAGCTGAGCGCTGATTTGGAGGGCTGAGGCCCGGGCGTCCGTTGCTTCTTAGTGCTCGACTTCGATCTCAAATCCATAACCAACTCAGAGCACTGCTCGTCTCTCGCGCTCCGAACATCGACGGGACTATCTAGTAATTATCTTCATTATCGTGGATAAGAAATTGGTGCGTACAAGTCTGAAAGAACTTAGCAAAACATCCTCAGTATAAACTAGGTCGAAGTACTCATGCAACTGCGATGAATTTTCAAACGCATTCACCATAACTCGTTTACCGTCGCTGGATGTTTACCACAAATGTCACCATAAATGCCATCAATACTTATCATCCGCTGCAGGGGCGTCGACTCGGAGGCGGCATGCCAGTGGTGGGTGCAGAATCGGTAGGATTCACGAATCTATCTATATACATGTATGTATTGACCTATAATCTCAATGAAGTAGCGGTAACAAAGGCATCCTTTGCGAAAAGATGCGCGACACAAGTGACAAGAGTCCTTCACACCGGAAGCGTATCATGGCATTCAAGCTGTCTTTCGAGCGTGTATGACCGTGTGAATCAACACGTTCTGATTATAACATGGACCGTGCATGGTGCACGATTTTTCGGTGAGGT
>MU274909.1:127715-188914 GCA_022160335.1 Irpex rosettiformis | reverse complement strand
CAGAATGTGTTTCATGTGTTCATTTCGCTCACCATGTACCCAGCTATCGATGACGCAGCGTATCTTCGGGATTGTTTGGACACAAATGGTACGTTCAATACGTAGTGCATATTTGACTCGCTCTTCACCCCGTGTACCAGCTGACTATACCCCCCATATTTTCAGAAATCTAGTACGTATTTCAACGCGTATGGTGATCTCGGCTCATGCATTTTTTTTCTGGCTTAAACAGACGAGCAAAGTGCACTCTCTAAACTTAAGCACTCTGGACAAGCTAGCTTCAGTGGAGAGGATCGCCCTCAATGTTTGAAGGATACGAGGGAAGAAGTATTAGACTCTCTGCGAACCTGGGCTCTGTCAGAGAGCGGAGAACAATTCTTTTGGCTGAACGGTCCTGCTGGTAGCGGGAAATCCACCATCGCTCAGACCTTCGCCTACTGGCTTCACTCGAAAGGGAAGCTTGGCGCGAGCTTCTTTTGTTCTCGCAACGCGGATGAGAGGAGGGATCTCAAGATGATTTTCCCTACCATCGCTTTCCAGCTTGCCACGTCGGCGAACGTGGCATCACCAAGGTTCAGGGATGCGATTCTACCTATTCTTCAAGTCGATACCAATAGCTCGTCCTTGTCGCTACGGAATCAACTCCAAGACCTTATTCTTCGTCCTGCGACAGTATCGGGCATGAAGACGATCGTCGTCATTGACGCCCTCGACGAATGTACCGATGACTCGACAACTTCCACCCTTCTTTCCTTACTCACCGACGTTGCTGTCGACATGCAGTCAATCCAATTCTTCATCACGAGTCGTCCAGAGTCTAGCATTCGTGTCAGCTTCCACCGAAAAGATCTTAATCTCCGGAGTGACAAGCAGTCTCTCAGTGATATACCCACTGCCCTAGTAACACACGATATCAAGCTCTTCCTCAAGGCTGGTCTTGCGCGTTTGGCCTCTAATCGCCCTCATCTTCGTCTCGACCAGGAAAACTGGCCGTCTGAAGAGATGGTTGACGCACTTGCAAGAAAGTCAGCTGGGCTATTCATTTTCGCATCTACTGTACTCAAGTTTGTCGACGACATGCACTACGATCCTAGAGAACAGCTGAAGAAGATATTAGATAATACCGACGATTCCACTATCGAAGGCTCCGAGGGACTCGACAAGTTGTACATGGATATTCTGGTGAACGCGGTTCCCAAACGAGATGACCAATTCTCTCAAAGGCTTCTCGCGACTCTCGGCCTCCTTATAGTAGCATACGAGCCCCTCTCTTCTACCGTCATTGCAGGAGTGCTGGGCTTCGAGCGAGATACGGACGTGCTCACCATCCTCGACACTCTACATTCACTTATCCTCGTTCCAGATGACCTGAATACACCTCTCCGTTTCCACCACAAATCCTTTCCCGACTTCATGACCGATATTACTCGGTGTACCGACTCTCGTTTCCAGGTGAACCGAGATGATCATCACTTTTCTACAAGTCGTGCATGTATGGCTTATCTCACGAAAACCATATGCTCTGTTCCGGGACACACTCTTGACGGCGACATCGACCCTGGCTGCAAGGCATATCTCACATATAGTTATCAGTACTGGGCAAGACACTTACTGGCAGCAGAATGTAGTCAGGTTCAGGCTAATCCTTGTCTTATGGCTGATGAGGAGGGGGGACTTGAAGTCCAAGCTTTAAAACAACTGAGGGTGTTGGTTTTTCTTGGGGAGCTGGTTGGACGAGCGGCAGTTGAATCACCTGACGATTATATCCAATGGCTCAGTGAACCACAGGTATGGGCTTCTTGTACTGTTTGAATGCAGAACCATATGTACTATGTACTGACACCGTGATATGTTTCCCAGCTAGGGTCTGCCCTGCTTGACATGACTCTACTTGAATGGATCGAGGGTGAACAAAAATTCATACTCTTTGACGTGAAGAAAATACTGCAACATGTAGTATCAGAGTATAATTCCCACCCTGCTCCTCCCCTATCTGTATCCATTGGCCGGCTGGCGCGTAGTATGATCTCAGACGACTCCTTTGCTACTACTAGAGCGAGGGTTATTATACTAGGTGCTCTGTCGACAATGAGAACGCCAAATCGAGTGTATGCTGTGGATTATTCACATGACGGTTCACGTCTCGCTATTGGCGGTGGAAACATTGTCCAGCTAATTAACCCCATCACCAGAAAGCGGATGAATGGGCCCCATATCGACAGATCCGGGATGGTGCACTCTCTAGCGTTCTCACACGATGACAATATTCTCGCTATAGCATTCGATAACCACATCTTACTATGGAATGTCGCGGAGAACACTCACGAAGAGTTGCACAGGTTGGAGAGCTCGTCTAAGTCCACCATGATGAAGGTTGCTTTCCACTCCGCCTCGGATGCTACTGGGACATATCATCTCCTCTCCATCGATAATGTCGGTCACGTCTGGCTGTGGGTCATTCCGAATTCGAATGGTCATTGTGAAAGTGACTTTGTGGTGGATAATGCCAGCAAGAGGGGGGCAGCCTGCTGGATACATGGGACGACGGTCGAGGAGAAGGTTATCGCTGTAGGCTCTCAATCGGGATATGTCGAGTTGTGGAATATCACTGCAACCCTAGGTTCATCGCTCAGGAAAACCCTGAAGTTTCCTGATTTAGGCAAATTTCAGCCAAAGTCTGTCGATGCGGTCGCCATATCTCGTAATGGAACACTCATTGCGGCGGGCTCAGACAACGGTGTTGTCATCTACTATGTGGAAACCGGAGCAGTCTACCACTTTGAGGATCTAAGCAAGGTGTCGCTTTCCATGTATTCCTTGGCCTTCTTGCCTCAGGAGGGACCTCCCGTGCTTGTATTTACCTGTGATGATACAGTGGGCGTACTTTCAAAGGAAACCGGTTTTCTCCAACTCCACAGTCACAACAAATATCCGGTCAGGTCTATTGCTCCCCCCCCAAACGATAACCCCACCGCCTCCGTTTCACTCAGCCTCATAATCGGGACCGCGACTGAAGTTGAACACCACCATTATCGCGCGAAATGCATAAACTGTGCTCACTTCTCTTTGGATGGACGGTTCGTTGTCTCCAGCTCAGACGACGGGATAGTCAGGGTATGGGATGCCGCTGATGGCGCTCTCCTGCAGATTCTCGAGGGACACTCCACCCTCGTTGTTGATGCGATCTTTCTCTCTGACGACAAGTACGTCTTGTCCCGCGATGACGATGGGGAATTAATCCTTTGGGATCGGCACTCGCGACAGATCCTCTATAGGAAAGTTGAGTCAAAGTTTTGGGTCAATTTCCCTTTTACAGACGGCAACCTCGGTTTCTTCGCCTATAACTGGAAATCGAACAAGATAGAATGTTACAAGATACATTGTGAGCACTCTCAAGGAGCGCAACTCGAGTTGGTGGCGCAGTTATCACTGCTGGTAAAAGATCGTAAAAAAGAGGTGGTGCGCATTTACCAGGAAACTGATTCAGAAGCTCAAAATGTTGTCGTCGCACAATTGGAGTCCGGCAGGCGTTTTACTGTACTTTGGACATGCCCCAAGAAAAAATGCACTACACCGGAACGTCTAAATTTTCGAGAACAACCAGTTACCGAAACTCAATGTTGGAATCATGGAGGCTATTATCATTTGGTTGGTGATGAAGAGTATTGTTATCAAGACCGAGAAGATGCTTGGATTTTAGATCACCGTAGCCAGAGAGTGCTCTGGGTTCCTCCCATTTACAGGGGATATTGTCGCTGGCGGAAAGGGAAGCTCCTTATGGAAGGGAATAATGGACGGCTCACATTGGTAGATTTTTCCGAAGCCATAACGACTTGATAACGGAGGCCAAGGATACTACGATTCTTGGTTTTTGGGGAGGGGGGCCGGGGGTATCTCAATCCTGCCTAAAAGCTTGAAAGGTTGATCTCTCGCGTATTACAGTAGGCTCAATATTGCTCATTTCATTTACACAACGAATCTGCTATCAATAATTTCGTTCCAGCATCTATTGTTTCTCATGAATCTATGCAATACACTTATTTGGTCGCCCTCTAGATCCTGATTCACTATCTCCAGCACTCCGATAAAGCACAATTTTCCAAGTTGTAGTAAGTATTCTCTGTTTTAGGCACGATACTACTAAGAACAGTTCCATTGTTTCAAATCGCAAATCGCAACGTCGATAGAGTTTGTAATATCAAAGTTTCAAAGAATACAATACTAGTACGCCAACATCCCCATATTGGCACGCTCACGGTCGAGAAAATATAGCAGAGTTGGATATTCGATGTCAAGCCAGTCTGATCGTCTTCCGCTCGAATCAAGTACACCCACAGGGCTTAAAACGACGGCTAACATCACAGTAAGAGCGACTCAAGGAAGTAACAGAAGCGTGGTCACGGTCGTGTTGTTTGCGATACAGCACTTGAACATCAGGAATCCATTCATATACCGAGACAACCATCGACAATAAATCCTAGAGGTACAAACTAACCAACACTACAATTAGTTCTCTCCGTTATATAGAATTACACTAAATTGAATATAACAGACATGCCTTACCTGTCCCTTCATCCTCTACGGCTTGTCCTTAATAAATATCCGCCGATCTATGTTCTTCCATCCGGCATCTTTCCTATATGGCTTCGCATTCTACACCTTCTTAGAGAGTGAATAAACACGTTCGCCTGCATCGAGTTCCGTTTCAGTAGTAAACCACTGAGTTCGATGGGGCAGCTTGCCTTCTTCACGAGCTCGAGCACACGTTGGTCAGGACATAAACGACAGTCCGTCGGGGAGAGGTACAGCTTTAAGGTCCCTTCAGGGCAGGCGTTCAAAGTAATCGCGTATGGCGTCAGGTTGAACGGTGCTGTAGGCTTCACAGAGTTCCTCCACAAAAAGAAGAACTCGGACTGTAGAGAACTGACTGCTATGCCCGGGTGAAGCGAGCCAACTCCGGTTCCTACAGCCCGCGCCACTAGTTGACTGTCCCAGAGGCTGACAATCTCGTAGGAGGCATTTCCCTCACTGTCCGAGACATATCCACTAATCTCAAATGCATTCCGGCCCTTTCATCCACTGGGCTTACAAGACAGACTTGCCGCCTGTGCAATGATTAGCAATCTATAACGATACTGTTAACACCTATTGATGAAAAAAAAATCACAATGAACGCACATGCATATCCCAATGCAGATGAGGACACGAACCCTGAACGACTACTCGAGTACTTGCGTAAGCCCCAGCACTCGAAACGAGGTGTAATGTCCTACTCACATAGACTGTCTCGACTGCTCCGTTCGGTCGCGTTTCAATCGGCGTCGTATGTGGTCGGACCTTAAGGTTATGGTCACCTCATCTCTACTGCTGTCAATGGGCAGTGATGTTATCTGCAACTACTTCAGTGCCTCGCCGACAGGTGGTAGATTCAATACTCACCACGTTGCCTCTCCCCATTTCGTCATTCCCCCAATAGTCTTTCAATAGATTACGACCCGTCTCTAAAAGTACAACGTTCATCGGGGGGTGAGAGAATCTCTTTCTCTCGCTAACGCTGTTGGAATCGAGGACATGGTAGTGTAGAAACTGTAACTAACATGAGCATGGATGGCCGACGAAAATCAAGTAAGCTACGTACCTTCTGTTACTAGTACTGCAGAGCTACTCTCCCATCCTTGGATTACTCGTCCCACCTCTCCATTAAATAACCTATGCAGTCGCCTTCTGAGTTCTCCCGGCCTGGAGGACTGACTAGTCTAACTAGCCGCAGCATGGTCGCACGAGGCAGAAGGTACCGCGAGCTATTCAGGGATACGACATGGATCGTTAGTTAGCCATATTCAGACAGATTACAGGGGTGAGGTGCGTACAGATTTAGGAGCTGATCATCGTTATCATGCACAACTATCCCGTGAGCCGGTCAAAGTGGGAAGACCGAAGGCTTGCTGTTCCGTGGGCGATGTACATTGTACTGGCTGGGGCGCGATAATTTAGACGTTACAAGATTTGGCGTCTATCATGGCTGCAATATTCAGTACTCAGTACTCAGTACTGATCTCAGTGACTATTGCGGAAAGAAACGCACCAACGAGTCACTACACCCTTCCCCAGGTCCATTCTCGCAATATTCTGTACTCTTCGCACTCCAGAGGTCATTTAGTTCGAGTATTGATTATTGAATTGTCGAAGCCGTGTTGTTTTAATACCCAGACGTTGTGCGCGTACCCGACATAGTGGTGGATCGAAGGCAAGCGGCAGAAGTAGCTGAGCGCTGTTGGAGGGCCGAGGCACGGGCGTCTGTTGTTTCTTGGTGGTCGACTTCGATCTCAAATCCATAACTGACTCGGAGCACTGCTCGTCTCATGCTCCGAACATTGGACTGAGATTATTAAATAATTATCTTCATTATCATAGATAGGAAATTTGGTGCGTACAAGGGCTCGAAGTCTGAAAGAACCAGCATTACCTGAATCCTTATAGACTAGGTTGAAGTTCTCATGCAATTCGATGAAGTTTCAAACGCATTCACCATAATCCGTTTACCGCCGCTGGATATCTGGATGCTCGAACACTTATACCAACAGTCCATGTCGCCATGAATGTCGCCAGGACTTATCGTCTGCATCAAGGGCCGCAGAGGGCGGGATTCCTGGTGGATATAAAATTGGTAGGATTTACGAATTCATGCATATATGCGTTGACTTACGATCGCAATGAAGTAGCAGTAACAAGGGCATCCATTGTGAGAAGATGTGCAACACAAGATCCCTCCTTACCAGAAGTGTGTCATGACATTCAAGCTGTCTTTCGAGCGTGTATGACCGTGTGAATCAACACGTTCTGGTTGTGGCATGGACCGTGCATGGTGCACGATTTTTCGGTGAGGTGTAGTGTTCATTTAGCTTTGCTTTGCCTTCATCTCACCCCTTCATCACTATCCCCCACCGAACCTTATCTATCAACCCATTCGAAAAAAAATGGGCATCTTTCGAAAGATATTCAGTTGTTTTCAAGATCCAGAGGAATCAACCATCATCGTACTGAAGACTACTGGTGGGGAAACTAGAAGTAACGCTGGAGGCGAGGCGGAAGATGTACCCGGCAGCAATCCCGCTGTCGCCGCCAACCCCGCCGTCGACGAAGACTCGACTCATCCTGGTGCCCAAAAGCCTACCGAACAAGTTGCTACCAGCCACGTGGATGATGCTGTTCTTGCAGCTGGAGAAACTTTGAATCATGACGGTGGGCCAGTACCTACGGAAGACGTCGCGGACCCGCCAACCGAAGGGTCGAAGGATGTCATGGGAATCATTAAAGACTCGGTTGTAATCGTGTCAGCTATCCTGGACCCGCTGAGCGGTCTATCTAGTGCATTCCCGCCCTTGAAAGCCGCCTTGGTCGGTCTCAAGCTTATTCTGGAGTACGCCATAGTGAGATTTCCGAATCGCTGACAGTTTCATCCCACTCATTTGTGTTACTCTCAGACTGCTGAAGACAACAAGAAGGGAGCACAAGACCTTGCGGCAAGGATTGAAGAGATTCTACAAATGCTGAGTCGCTCCCCGGACGACCCTGACCTTACTAGGGCCTGCCAAGCGCTATCGAGGTATGCTCCGTATTCTCGACTATCATGAACTGAGTTATTGACTCTCTATACGTTGTAGCAAGCTAGAGAAGGTTGTAAACAAGCTCGGTCCCATCAAAGGCCTCCCGACAGACAGAGCGCTGTGGAACAAGTGTGTACGCTTTGTCAAGGCCACTGTTAACGCGGGAGTTATTCAAGATTGTATCACGACGGTCGATAAAGCTCTGTCTGACTACCAGGTATGTTACCTCGTGCATACTCGATGCACGGACAGTCCGCTCATTATACTGCGACCCATAGTTATCGATGATACAGCATATCTCCAGCATCGTCTGGAAACAAATGGTATGTTACATACTTGATTCGCCTTCATATCTTGTACCGGCTGACTTGCTCTTGTACCATCAGAAATCTGGTATGTATTTCACTATGTCTGTTGATCTGGGTCTATATTGCATGTTTACCACTACTGTCGTTCGTGGTAGAGGAGAGAAACGCTCTCTCCATGCTCAAACGCGCGGAACAGGCTAGCTTCCGCGGAGAGGATCGACCCCAGTGTTTGGAGGGCACGAGGGGTGAGGTGATGGACACTCTGCAATCCTGGGCTCTGTCGGAGAGCGGAAAGCAGTTCTTCTGGCTGAACGGTCCCGCTGGCAGTGGTAAATCGACCATCGCTCAGACCTTCGCCTACAAGCTTCACTTGGAAGATAAGCTCGGCGCCAGCTTCTTTTGCTCTCGCAACACGACGGAGAGGAGAGACCTATTCATGATTTTCCCTACCCTTGCCTTCCAACTCGCCACTTCAACAAATTCTGCGTCGCAAAAATTCAGAGACGCACTTCTTCTTGCTCTCAAAGCCGATCCTCATGGAACATCTTTGTCACTCAAACACCAACTCCAAGAGCTTATCGTCCGTCCTGCGCAAGTATCCGCTATGAAGGCGGTAATTGTCATTGATGCTCTCGACGAATGCAGTGACAGCTCGGCGACTTCCAATCTTCTCTCCGCACTCGCCAATATCGCTACCGAGGTTCCATCTTTGAAATTCTTCATCGCCAGTCGCCGAGAGTACGAGATTCATTCGAGCTTCTATCGTGAAGAGCTCAGCCTCCGCACCAGCCAGCAGGCTCTCGAGAAGGTGCCTGCGTTTTTGGTCAATCGCGATGTCGAGCTTTTCCTCAAGGATCGTCTTCAGCGTTTGGTGTCAACACGTCATCATTTTGACGTCCCGACCGATTGGCCTCCAAAGGAAACTCTGCGTGGACTCACTGAAAAGTCCGATGGTCTATTCATTTTCGCGTCTACTGTGCTCAAATTCGTTGAGAAGAAGCACTATGATCCGAGGGATCAGCTTGACAAGATACTGGCTGACTTGGACGTCTTCAAGTTTGAGGGACATGAAGGGCTCGATCGTCTATACATGGAGATTCTGAAGAATTCGATACCGGAAGATGATGACCAATTCTTGCTAAGGCTCCTCCCGATTCTTGGTCTACTCGTCGTCGCCGAAAAACCTCTCTCTTCTACCGTCATCGCAAACTTGCTGGGTCTCACACGATATGCAGACGTCCTCAACATCCTCGACTCCTTGCACGCACTGATCAATGTGCCAGAACACCCAGATGAACCCATCCGTTTCCACCACAAATCATTTCCTGACTTCCTGACCGACAATACTCGGTGTATCGACCCTCGTTTCCAGGTGAATCGAGTTGATCACCACTTCTCCACAAGTCGTTCATGTCTGGTTTATCTCATGAAAACCATATACTCTGTCCCGAGGTACACTCTCAACGCTAGCCCTAGCAGCAAGGCATCTCTCACATACAGCTATCAGTACTGGGGTAGGCACTTACTGGCAGCGGAACACGGTCGATTTCAGGCTAAGCCTGGTCTTGTAGCCGATGAGCGGCGGAAACTCGATTCTCAAGTTTCGGAACAAATGAGCGTGTCGGTTCTCCTTATTGAGATGGTTGGACGAGCGGCTGTTGAATCACCTGGCAATTATCTTCCATGGCTCAGGGCGCTATGGGTATGTGCTTCTTATATTGTTTGCATGCAGCACCATATGTATTACGTCCTGACACCATAATATATTTTCCAGCAGACGTCTGACAAGCAAGACAACACCCTCCTTGGATGGATCAAGGGTAAACACAAATTTATACTCTTCGACATCAAAAAGATACTGCAACGTATAGTATCAGAGTATGATTCCCACCCTGCCCTTCCCCTATCTGAATCCATCGGCCGGCTGGCGCGTAGAATGATCATCAACGACTCCTTCGCTGCTGCCAGAGCGAAACTTATCATAGGTGCTCTGCTGACAACAAGGATGCCAAACGAAGCATATGCTGTGGAGTATTCACACGATGGTTCACGCCTCGCTATCGGTGGTGAAAACTTTGTCCAACTGGTCAACCCCATTACCGGAGAGCAGATGAATGGGCCCCATATCGACAGATCCGGGAGAGTACGCTCGCTGGCGTTCTCACACGATGACAGGATTCTCGCTGTAGCGTTCGATAACCACGTCATACTATGGAATGCTACGAGGAAGTTGCACAAGTTGGAGGGCTTGTCTGGGTCCACCGTGATGAGGGTTGCTTTCTACTCCGCCTCGGATGCTACTGGAACATATCATCTCCTCTCCATCGATAATGTCGGCCACGTCTGGTTGTGGGTCATTCTGAAGTTGAATGTTCGCTGTGAAAGTGACTTTGTGGTGGACAATGCCGGTGAGCGGGGAGCAGCCTGCTGGATACCCGGGACAACAACCGAGGAGAAGGTTATTGCTGTAGGCTCTCGATCGGGACATGTCGAGTTGCGGAATATCACTGCGACAGGCTCTTCGCTCAGGAAAACCCTGGAGTTTCCTGATACAGACAGATTTCAGCCAAAGTCTGTCGATGCGGTCGCCATATCTCGTGATGGGACACTCATTGCGGCGGGCTCAGACAACGGTATTGTCATCTACTATGTGGAAACCGGAGCAGTCTACCACTTTGAGGATCTGAGCAAGATGTCGTTTTCCATGTACTCCTTGGCCTTCTCGCCTCAGGAGGGACCTCCCGTGGTTGCATTTACCTGTGACAATACAGTGGGTCTCCTTTCAAAGGAATCCGGTTTTCTCCAGCTCCACCGTCACGATGAGTTTAGCAAAGTCTGGTCTATTGCTTTCTCTCCAAACGATAACTCCATCGCCTCTGTTTCACGCAATCTCATAATCGGGACCGCGACTGAAATTGAACAGCACCATTATCGCGCGAAATACATAAACTTCGCACTCTTCTCTTTGGATGGACGGTTCGTTGTCTCCGGCTCAGACGACGGGATAGTCAGGGTATGGGATGCCACTGATGGCACGCTCCTGCAGATTCTCGAGGGGCACTCCTCCCCCGCCAAGAATGTGATCTTTCTCTCCGATGACAGGTATATCTTGTCCCACCATGAGGATGGGAAATTAATCCTTTGGGATCGGCACTCGCGACAGATCCTCTATAGCGAAATCAATATATTATCCTTGGCCAATTTCCCTTTCACAGACGGCAACCTCGGATTCTTCGCCCGTAACCAGGACTCGAACGAAATATACTTTTACAGAATTCATCGCGAATATTCTAAAGATGTGCGACTCGAGTTGATGGCGCGGTCATCGCCAGCATCACTGCCAGTGCCGGCTGAACTTGATGATCAAAATATTGTGGCGCGTATTCGCCAGGAAACCGATTCCGAGGCACAAAACGTTGTTGTTGCGCAATTGGAGTCTGGGGTGCGTTTTACTGTACCTTGGACATGCTCTGAGAAAAAACACGTCATGCCGGAAATCCTAACATTCCAAGAACAGCCAGTCTCCGAAATTCAATATTGGAATTATGGAGGTTATGATCATTTGGTCGGTGATGAAGAGTTTTGTTATCAAGACGAAGATCACGCTTGGGTTTTAGATCATCATAGTCAGAGAGTGCTCTGGGTTCCTCCCATTCATAGGGGACATTGTCGCTGGCGGAAAGGAAAGCTCCTTATAGAAGGGAGTAATGGACGGCTCACGTTGGTAGATTTTCACGAAGCCATGACGACTTAAGAGTGAGGGCACAGCACCTGGAATTCCCGGTGTTTTTGGAGGTATCTCAATCCGGTTTGAAGCTTGAGCTTGAATCTCTCGCGCCTTACAGTAATTTCGATATTACTCAGCTCATGTTACACGACGTACTTGCAGCCAATAAATTCGTTCCAGCATCTATATCGTTTTTCATGAGTCTATGCAATGCACTTATTTTCTCGTCCTCTAGATCCTTATCTCTAGCTTTCCGGTAAAGTAAAGTGTAATTTTCCGAGTCGTAGTAAGTAGTACTATTCCCCGTTTTAGACACAATAATACTAAGGCCACTTTCATTTGTTCCGAACCGCAACGCCGGCAGAGTCTGCAATATCAAAGTCAAAAAGGATACAATACGAGTAGTACGCCAGCACTACTATATTGACACGCTCGTGGTCGAGAAAATCTAGCAGAGTCGGATATTCAATGTCAAGTCAGTCTGATCATCGTCCGTTCAAATCAAGCACTAGGGCTTAGAACAACGGCTAACACCACGGTAAGGTTGACTTGAATGAAGGAACGGAAGCCTGGTCGTACTATTGTTTGCGATACAGTTTTTGGCCACAACGACTGCATTCATATAATGAGACAACAATCAATACAAACAATAAACCCTAGAGGTACAAACTGACCAACGCTACAATTAGTTCTCTTCGTTATGCAGAATTACACTAAATCGAAAACAACAAACACATCTTACCCATCCCTTCGTCCTCTACGGCTTGTCATCAATAAATATCCGATCTACATCCCTCCATCCGGCATCCAATCCAGACGTCTTCGCGTTCCATACCTTCTCCCTCTCGATCCAATACTCCAATCGGTTGTCAATCCTAGCGGGAGACCAAACACGTTCGCCTGTATCGGGCTCCGTCTCAGCGGTAAACCACCGAGGCCGGTGAGGAGGCAGTTTGCCTTCTTCACGAGCCTTCCTAATCGCTCGCTGGAACTCTTCTTGTTTGTTCTTTAGACTGTTCGCATACTCGTATCTTCCCAGCTCGAACGCACGTTGGTCGGGACGCAAGCGGCAGTCCGTCGGGCAAAGGTACGGCTTTAAGGTGCCTTCAGGGCAGTCGTTTAAAGTAATCGCGTATGGCGTCAGGTTGAACGGTGCTGGAGGCTTCACTGAATTCCTCCATAAGAGGAAGAATTCAGACGACTGTGGAGAGTTGACTGCTACGTCCGGATGAAGCGAGCC
Source organism: Irpex rosettiformis (assembly GCA_022160335.1). Taxonomy (NCBI): domain Eukaryota; kingdom Fungi; phylum Basidiomycota; class Agaricomycetes; order Polyporales; family Irpicaceae; genus Irpex; species Irpex rosettiformis. The sequence goes on along the minus strand of MU274909.1, from coordinate 176,032 downwards.
AACACCAGTTCCTACAGCTCGCGCCACTAGTTGACTGTTCCATCGGCCAGCGATCTCGTAGGTGATGTTACCCTCCCCGTCCGAGACATATCCACTGATCTCAAACGCATCCCGGCCCCTCCATCCACGGGGCTTAAATGTCAAGACACACCTGTCACCTGTGCGATGATTAACAACCTATAGCGATACCGTTAACAACTTGTTTTTTTAAAAAGCCCCATCATAATGAACGTACATGCATATCCCCGTAATGATCGATAGTGGGAGAGCCTAGGATGAATCCAGAGATGTTTGTCGTCACCTTCTTCCAACTATAGTGTTCCTTGACTCTATCGGGAAGGACAGAATCTTTCGAAATCGGATACTTCGGAGCCCAATCAGAGGGCAATAACAGCTCCGCATGTGCGACGCCCGTCGGCCGAATCTCGAAAGACTTGCCCATGAACTTATTCTGCGCGTCAACCTAGTCAAACATTTCTAAGCCATCGCTTCCTCCAACGTTGCTTAACTGAAGAACTCACCTCGCCATAATATCGCCATACGGGTGATTCTGCCCAACACGCCGATATCGGCGGATGGTGGCTAACCTGTTCTGACATGTACCGGTATTTCTTCTCGATCTGCACGTATTCGAACGTCTCGCTCTGCGTTGACGGTCAACTCAGTGTCAAAAATCCGAGTATACTTATACCGCTGGTGATAACACGTACGAGCATGGGGTTGAACGGCTTAGCAATACGACCGATCGTAGAAGAGTAGTTCGACATCGCAAACGCGGCGACATATGCTATACGTCGATGGGGGTCTCTTTCCACCGCCGCTGCATCAACTGTAGAATGAAAAACAATCAGTACCGCCCACGCAACAAGCGTCAAAACCATGCTTACGACACTCTGAGAACTCCATATCTTCCGCCTGCGGTCGCCAGAAATGATGTCAGTTGTTGCTTCTCTTCCCATAGACGGAATTTCTCACCATTCGCTGCAACATACTTGTGGGTTCATTGAAGAACACAGGGAAGGAGATCTTGGTCAAATCCTTGCCAATACTGTTCTTCAACACAGCCCACAGACTCATCGGAGGCCTGTCATCGCTTGTTATCGACAACCTCGTCCGCAGATGGGTATAGCCTACGAATTGTGACTGATCGACAGACCGTGGCATCTCGAGCACTGACTTGCCTGCTAGAGAATCAGCAACGATAAGATTCGGTATAGCGTTGGACTCGATGGCATCGAAGAATTCGTCTTCTTCGTCAGTGTCGATCGCCTCTTCGTCGTCGTTGTCGGGTGACGTGCTCATGATGAGGGAGAACGGCCGAGGCGGCGGAGAAGAAACGGATAGTTGACGCCGGACGGAGGCTTTACGATTTATAGTAAGGTTTCTCTCTGTCGGCGTCGTAACCCTGCTCTCGTTGATAGTGATAGTGGGAGGAGGGGGGGTAATGTCGGTCGGAAGGCCGGCAGGAGGTGGTGGAACAGGTGCTGCGGACGGTGTATGCAAGTCTAGTGGAACGATAGCTGCGGGTGTGGGCGTTGGTTCGGGAGATTCTACAACCGTAGCTGGCGAGGTTAACGGCAATGTGGATGGTCTCGCCCTGAGTGTACCGAATTCTGATGCGGTTTGGAAGCTTGAGACATCAGTGAACATCCGACTCCTCCTGCGAGACTTGGTGCGTAGCTCTCTCTCCATGAGCTCCCCTTCTTTGACAACAGCCTGAAGGCTCTCTTCCCATACGTTCTGCCTCTCGCGCTCGCGCTCCAGCTTCTCCTTCCACCACTCCTCTCTCTCCCGGACCATTGTCACATACTCATGCACCATATTCTGGACAGAATTAAGCGAGTCTGCCATTGCAGATTTTGCGTCTTCCCCAGCGGCAGTGACAGGGAGGGTCTGGAGCATCTCCGCAGTCAAGTCCATCTGCGCAATGGTCGAGTTAGCGTGTAGTTCGAAAGAAAGGTGATAAGGCGGGTTATGTTCCGATTCTGCGACAGAAGAGGAAGACTTCTCCGCGTTGCCGTCGTCACCGCCATCCACGCTAGCCTTGGGGCTGGTGTCAGCTTGTGTGTCGTCGGGGGCGACGGAGCTGACGGTAGATTCCTTTCCGCTCCTTTTGCGGCTGTGGCTGGTGAATGATCCCGGTCGAGTTGACGGCGCCAGGACACTCGAAACTTCGCTAAGTGTGTCAACGCTCGGTCGCTCTGCCTCCCGTTGAGCCCATTGGATACTCTTTGTCAAGGCCTGCATCCAGCGGGACGCTTCCACCGGGTGGTTCGCCTTCACGTACCACTTCTGGATACTGTTTCCACGTGTTGGCATAGAGTGTACCTCGAAGCGAAGTCCACCACTTCCGGGAGTCGATTTCAGGACCGCACTTTTCATCGCGATGGAGCCACGCGAAGCCACCTGCTCATCTTCTTGATGGTGGAAGTCTTCGAGACGATTAGTATGTTGCCTCGCAAATTGTAATCCAGACTCACAAGATAAAACTCCGTCCTTCAAGACAAACCACCGTGTGCTATATCCCTTTGCCACATTGGTATATTTGTTCAGGTATCCGCGCATCTCAGGAGGCTCTGTCGAGGGAAGCTGTCTAAGCAATGACGTGTCCTGATTTGTGACTACACGATAATGAGTAAGAGAGGTATTTTGGAACCATTCCACGTACATTGTCGTAAGAACACCTTCACTCGGTCGTCTTTACTGTGTCCGTCGCCCGCCATTCTACCCTTACGATCACGAACGAATACGTCTGCACCAGCTCGCACAGCGAGTTCTACCATACGCAGATCCTTTCGCTTGACGGCCTCGTGAAGTAGTGTAGTTCCTTGTGATTCGTCGAGGTGCGAGAGATCGACTAGGCGTATTCGCGGGGAGGAGAGGAGACGAATGAGAGCTTCTGGGGGTCGTTCGTTCGGTGATGAGTTGACATAGACTCGCAACCACGACTGATACGTGGAGTTGAGTTCTGCACGGGATTCTGTTTCATCGTGATCAACAACCAAGCAATGCTAACGGGAGATGCAAACAAGCACCTTTGATGGCTCGGATAACATCTCTCCCCTTTGCAACCTCCAGACAGGTGCGACCTTGGCTGTCTCTAATGGTATCATCGATGCCTTCCTGCTCCAACAAGAGTAACAAGACGTCCATACGGGGGAGGGACGCTGCAAGGTGCAGGGCGGTGGTGCCAGATCCCGAAGGGTAGATAGCGTTCGGAGATATGGACCTATGTCCTAATAGCAAAGCGACAGTATCAGCTGCAGGACGATGTCAGTGGCGTAATAAATGCAGTTAAAATTAATATCTGAGCTGCGCACTTGAAGCACACCGGATAGCAAGATGCAATGCTGCCGCTCCCAGATCCACGGTGTCCTCCCCTGACTTTCGTCTGTCCCTCCCTAACTCTGTGAGAAAGGGGTGTATTTGAGCGGGATCACCTGTTCAGTCGTCATATAAGCCGTGCAGAGCCTAGTCCCGATAGATTGACACGTACCGCTGCGCAACGCCGACAACAACCGAACTTGGTACAACGCATCATGCCCTCCTGAAGTCGGCGTCGTTCCCTTCGGAGTTGTTGAAGAGCTATGGCGGGCAGGTATTGTCATAGAAGAGGTCGGAGTGGAAGCCATGCAGAGGATGCTGTACAGCAGAATAGCCCAGTGAAGACGTCCAAGTTACAGGGAGACCTAGTCGGCGAAGGAATTTCCTTGGGTTATGCAAGAATACTTGTCATAAAGTAAGAATATGTTATATGATAGCCAAAAGACGAGGGCGAACGTTGAGAGAATGTGGTGGTAATGGTGAAGAACCCGAAACGCTACAAACGCCGTACCACATCATATTATTATATTTCGCTCTTCCCCAGCGACTTATAAGCGCCAGACGGATCATTCAGTGTTTGTGTCCGTCGAATGTTTCTGCCAAATTTAAAAGGCTCACACTAATTTTCAACTGCGGAGTGCGCCTCCCGAGGCAGAGCTCGAGCTAGATACCTCATCAGATACTAATCGCACGTCATCATTTCCACCAGTCAGCGTACACTAGAATACATGTATCCTACCTAACTTGAAATATTGACCTATAATCGACTCAAGGATGAAGAAGAACCTTTGTATAACCGTCAACACGTTTGTCAAACTTCTCATAAGCACCTGGTGCTTCTTCGAGCGACACGTTGTGTGATACTACGAATGACGGCTTCGCGCGACCGGAGATGATAAGGTCACGCAAGTAACGGTTGTATTTCTGGATGTCAAGAACATTCAGCATCCTCATTGCAAAGGTTTAAGAGTAAAGATCTACCTTGACATTACATTGCCCAGTCCCAACCGAGAGCCCCTTCTCAAACAATTTGCCGAAGGGGAATGTGATATAGCCCTTGGCAGAGTTAGAGTCAGGAGCTCCTGGATCTTTCGGCACGTAGAGGCCTGGTATTCCCAGTCCGCCAGTGGGGCGAACGACAGAAATGAGACCTTCGAGAACGGCATTAGGCTGTTCAGTCTTGCCATCGGCAGCGACTGCTTGGTATCCAACAGCGTCGACGCCACGGTCTACCTCGCGTCTGCAATAGAACGAGAGTGAGCCTAAATGCACGTATTCTATTCAGAGAAAGTGACCTACCCTCCACGAAGCTGTTTGATTTGTTCAGCTGGATCGCCTATGCTGAGGTCAATTGCAATGCATCCAATATCCTTTGCTTTTTGAAGGCGCTCGGAAACACGATCAACGACGTAAACATCAGATGCACCGCGAAGGACAGCAGAGTACGCTGCCATGAGGCCGACAGGACCAGCTCCAAAAACAGCAACCGACTCGCCCGGTTTGAACCCAGAGAGCTCAACGCCGTGCCATCCCTGTGAGTGAATGTAAGTCATCGAGACGGGCAAAATCAACCGATACGAACGGTAGGGAAAATATCTGCGAGGAGTGCGAAGTCATCTTCATGTTCCTTTCCAGGTGGCAGCTTGAGAGCGTTAAAATCTGCGAATGGAACTCGGACGTATTCAGCCTGTCCACCTTGATAAGGACCCATGGCAACATATCCATATGCCCTACAGTCGCATTAGGTGGTTACGTCAGAGCCAGTATATGGAACCCACCCTCCGGCCTACAATATTAATGGGGGGCCAAAGTATAAAAGCTATGAAACTCACGAATCCGGGATTCACTTCAGTGCAGAAAGCAGACTTGCCTTCTTCGCAGTTGATGCAGTGGCCGCATGCAACATTAAATGGCATGACCACTCGATCGCCCTTCTTCAGGAGCTGTAATCGCGATGACTTAGAGATTTATGAATGCAAATGATGCTCGTACCGTAACGCCGGGAGCGACCTCGTCCACAATACCCATATTCTCATGACCGAAGACAATCCCAGGCTGGGCAGCAGTTCGGCCTTCATACATATGCAGATCGCTGTAATGAAAGCGATCGTCAGATTAGCTTACACGATTGACCGCGAGATAGGTATCCACCTTCCACAGATACAACTGGTAGTGACTGGAAGCTACATCGTCAATAATTTATGAATAGATGATGAAAGTGAGATAAACACGGACTCTTGACGATAACATCATTAGGATGTTGAATTTGCGGCTTTTCAACCTCGCGAATGGAAACTTTGAAAGGTTCATCGTAAACAACGGCTCGCATTTTCACCATGGTGGGGAATAGTAGTCCTGGTAACTGGCGTGAGCAATAGGGTACTCGGGGAACCAGTAGGGTTCTCTATTCAAGACCATGCCCCCATTTTATACACGCAACTCTTGATTCTCTCGTGCGATTAAGCCTCCTATAGGGTTCTTGTATCGCGTGGACCAGACCTGGAAAACAACACTACGTCAGCTGGGAGCATCACATGCCGAGGAGGGTTGCTAGTCTACTTCCTGTTGGATTCCTACGCTTTCAAAGGTCGGCCCGTTGTTTGTGTGTACGGCCTCAAACATATAGCCGGCTCACTCCCAAGTAAATTCCTTTCTTATGGTATGTTTCTCACCGGCGAGCCCTGTGACGAGCGGAAATCGAAGTTCATATACAATAGTGATTATGACGTGACGCGACGTGTTCGTGTTGACACGTGAGCCATGTCGTACGCTCTGCAGGGTCTCGACGATGGTCACAACCTTGATAAAATCGAGGAAAATCAGCATATTTACGAATGCGATGAGAAAGAGGAATCTCACATGCTGGTACTATGCGATGCTACACGCGATGATTATCAAGACTAGTGGTGTTAACTTATCAAACTTTTAGAGGCAGTGGGAAATAGGATGGTACGAGTATGTCGAACGCGTCTTAATTCTGTGGTCATATCGTACGTCTTCAGTAGCCTTCATAGAAAGAGTATACGCTGTGTTGGTCGAAACAGCATGGAGTACCAACAGTACTAAGCCGTTCGAGGTCGAGGAGCATACACCAGAAACAATATCGGTCATTGCCGCTGAAATGAAACTCAGACGTATTCGCGGAGTTGGGTTGAATTGCTTACATAATAACCTACCGAACCTCAAGTTGGCGGCCATGTCGTCAGTTACTCTCCATAGCCATGTAGTACAACAGCGAAGATTCAAGAGAAGAAAGGCGATTTTTTCTCTACTTTAGTCCATCCGTTTCACCAGCTGATTATGAAAACCGTCAACGATAGATGCAACCAGCCACTTACATCGAATTTGCCTGGCGAGTTGATGAGGCGAGGCCCGCCAACTGATGTCCCGCAATCGCCCACTGTCATTCATAACGCAGTACATCCGTAAAAGACAGGAGTCGGCACAGCATATCATTGACATGGCAGTTACTCTTCTGTCTTCAACCAATCACGACGGGTTAAGTTCTCACGGCGCTCACAGGTACGAGACTGGCTACGACATTGCATCTGATAACTAACGTTTATCATTTGATGCCTATTACAGCCTCTTTGTGGCGTTAGGATTTGTTAGTGATGCGCATGCATAGCAACGCTGTATTCATTGCGTATTTAGGTACGTGACTTGTGCCTTGGTACGTTTATCGTTCACCGTTACTCCCGTTTTACCCCTCAATGTCGTTGAAAACCCACCTTCAGGTTCTCGAAGAAAGCGCAGAAAAATACCCTACTCGGTCCGTATTTCAGATTCCGATTCCATCTCCAGGCAGTACGGAAGTGCGAGAATGGAGGCCTATAATCTACTCCCAATTCAAGAGCGACGTCGAGACCTACGCCAAATATTGGGCCAAAGTCTTCTCAGCAGATGGTCTACCTCGTCGATCCGTTGTTGGCCTCTGGTATGCTTACATTTAATACTGCCGATAGCTACTTCTAACCGCTCTTCAGGCTAGCAGGACTCAGCTATCCTGATGTCGTACACATCTACGGAGTTGCACGGGCTAGCTACATCCCGCAGCTATTCTCCCTACGGCTGCCTAACCCTGACGTCATCTACGAACTTCTATATAGAGCTAACGCTCTCGCTCTTATCCACGACCCGTCATTCGCAGAAATAGTCTTAAACAGCCCTGTGCCTACACATCCAGCGGAAGCCGTATCTAGTGACGACGTCGGTGATGAGCTTCTGTCACCCCTGGCAAACATGGCAGTCGATGAAGCTGACATTATCATGATCTTCCATACCTCTGGCTCGACTTCAGGCAGTCCTAAATTGGTCCGATGCAGTCTCAAGTGGGTAGATAACATTGTCTCAAAATCCGAGAAAGTCACTCGACCAAAGGATCCCGAAAGACAGGATGTCTCTGTATGGATGTGAGTCTATCTGCTCAATATTAGTGTTATTTTCGGACAGCTAACATCCATCACAAAGGGGCTCTGTGTGTCATATCGGGCAGACGTTCATGCTCATCGGCGCACTACAGCACGGCTCATGCACCATTCAACCCAGCGCCATCTCGTTTTCCTCCTCCGAACTCATGTACATGATCGCCAAATGCTCGCTAAATCGTCTCAACCAATTCTCCACATTCCTTTCCACTCACCTCCGCAACTCGCAGAACAACCCTAAACTTCTCAACATGCTCTCTGGGCTAGACGAAGTCCTCTACTCTGGGCTACCTCTCGGCAGAGATGAGGAACAATGGGCTTTCAACAACGGGATCAAGATCCGTAATCTTTTTGGTAATACCGAGTGCGGAGCCATGCTACTTTCAATAGGCGGAGATGGAGAGGACTCGCGTCTTTTACGTCCAATAGAAGGCACTTCGTACGACTTCACCTCTACCGCACCAACAGCGTCTTCCTCCCAAAGCGTACAAACAGTCCATATCAACGCCAACTCCGACACGAACCTGCTTGAACTGGTCATCCGCTCTGACTCGGGAGATTGCCCGGATCCCTCGTTGCGGCACCCCGACGGGAATTATCACACCGGCGATCTCTTCCTCGAAGTGAAACCTCAGAGCTACGCTTTCAGAGGTAGAGATGACGACTGGATCAAGTCCGAGAACGCCCTCAGGTGCGACACCAAGGCGATTGAGGACAACGTCCTTGCGACTTGTGCGGATCTCGTCGAGTCGTGCATCGTGGTCGGGAACGGAAGACCGTCCCCAGTTCTGTTTATCGAACCAAAAGCTGCGATTGCTAGTGGGAGGGTGGATAAGTTGAAGAGAGATATCATCCGGTGGACAAGGCCTTTTCATGCTAGGAGATTTATGCATGAAAGGATTGTTGAGACGAAGTTTGTGGTGGTGGTACCGAAGGGTACGTTACCGCGTACGGCTACGAAGGGAAACATTCGGCGGAAAGCGGTCGAGGAGGCGTTCAAGGACGTGTTGGATAGGATATATGGTGTTATTTAATTCTTTTCTAGTCTGGACTGTGAAATTCTGTACATACTGTTTGTGATGTTGATGCTCATTGTATTGAACATACTCCTAAGCTTCGTCATTTGGAAAATTGACAATCCAGCCTACCACGGTTACACAAAAACATCGTATCATAAGAACCATACATCAAGATCATAGTTCACCAGCCAGCCTTATGGTAGCATACTCAAGGGATACGCCGCTCTTTGTTCTGCTCTCTCACAGCAGAACTCTCCTCTGTCCGAAAGGATTCCGAGTTTGTTGCGTTCATGAGGTCTTATCGAACGTTTCCTCCAATATTTAACACTCATCATCGTCAGTGAGGCCACACCGAGGGTCATCCATTTGTTTCCATCTTGCCGTGAAGGCATTAAAAACCATCTCCGTTGTAATTCGATCTATGTGAAGAACACCATCAAGGCATTCGATGCTCGCCAAAAGACGATTCGCCGCCGCATCGCGTTCACGTTTAGCGATATGCACCCAAGCGAGTTGAAGATCAACGAGTTTTGTAGGTGAAATCGCGCTGCAAAGCGATGCAACTAAATCGTCTGTATGGGTTGTAGTCGTCATCATCGCCATCATGACACGGAGGTTTGGAAAGCGAAGGTGTCGTAGTAGCCCTGCGAGGTAGAAGGTATTGAAGCTGGAGAGGGTAAGCCGTTTTAAGGAAGGCAACTCCGTGACGGAGCCAGTTGGCCAACTCGAGACGTCCTCGCTCGGGCCAAAGTTCGTTAGGGACAGTTGGCTAAGGTTTGAGCATCCGCCCAACGTACGCGTGAAATCATGGAATGATGGACGGAGAGTTAAGTGCGAAGGGTTTGAGATAACCTTGAGATGCGCGAGAGAGCTTCCGTGAAAGAAAGACGACTGTGCCCAGTCGAGGTGCACACGATCGAGCTCAAGCTTAAGAAGTTTGGGAGCGCGTCCGCGAAATGGAACGTAAAGTTGTTCTTCTACCTCAAAAGGCACAAAACGGTACCACCCCAAGGCTCCCCTATACGAAAGAATCATTGACTTTAACTCCGAGGCCTCTCCTGCAGTCGAAAGCGCGAAAACCATGTCGTTGATTTCACGAGTATCGTCCGCAGCGAAGCTGAATGAGCCCCAGCGAGAGACGCGGGGAAGAATGATGTCGAGAATCGCAGGGAGATCGCATGGATCGATATGAGATTCTTCGTCTTCGAAACCAATACTGCGGGTGCGTTTGCATTGCAAAACAATGTCCAAGGGATAATCCTTGGTGCGCTTGATCCACGCCTGCGACCTATCGAATGGCGGACCATCCGTGAAGTCGATACACTTCCAGAGCGACGGCATTTCTAGTGCGATAGCACGCCATCTCCCGCAGACGTGCGCTATGATATCCTGTAGCTTCCTACCTACCAATGTCGAAGGGGAAGCTTTACCACCTTCCTCACTGGTATCGGGATTGGCCCTAATACCGATCTCCGATGGCGCCACGATAATGGTAAAAATATACAAGATTATCTCATCTGGAATACGTTCCACTGGGCAATCGTCGCCCACCGGAGGCGTCATATATGGAGGTTGACAGCCTGCAACGCTTTCCTGAGCCATGACTGGATTTACTCGAACTACGATGTAACTCATAGTAAGCAACCGGTATCGTAGTATAAGGTGATATCGTTGGATAAACATACACTTTGTAAAGCCTTTGTAGCCCGCAATCAGAAAAGACTGCCGAGTCGAAGGTGGATGCGGTATGTCGTTACTGTGCTGTGCTCCTTTGAGCAACTAGTACTATATCCCTAACACAGACCTGGCGATACAAGTATGATCGAGTCAACTTTTATTTAGAGCCCTTGTCTGATCAACATACCTATTGTAATATTCTACGTTGGGTGCCACTCGGTACTAATTCTCAGTTTGGAGAGTGGAAGATTGAAGCTCTGCCACTAGAAAGAGCTAAGAAGGGTCGACGTCAATGACAGTATCGAAGTCAGCCCTGGTTTATGTAGCCTGAGATGTGGTGAGTGTAAAACCAACGTTCTAAAAGTTATCGAGCGCGCAATCAACGTTCAACGCTCTACTAGTTCCCACGGCGAGGTAGTACTCGTGATATGATTTGTATGACTTGGAGGCCCCATGGTGTCGTACACTCATGTATACCAGTCACTAAATCGCGGCCGATCATTCGTAAAATACGCTACCTCAGGGACGTTTTGCCGCAGCCATCTCTCTTGATCTCTCGTTACAACAGAACCCTCCTCTATTCCAAGCCGTCGAAGAGGAAGGCTGCCCTTCCTCACACTTACGAGACCTTGTAGGCCGATCCCTTCGATACCACTCACCATCAGTGAGTCTACGCAGGGGAAATGCTCTTTTTTCATCCAAACGGCGCGAAATCCCCCGCTGACCATCGTGTTTTGATCGATGCGAAGAACACGAAGGCTCTTCAGGCTTGTCCAGAGTCGACCCGCCGTATCACGGTCACTGATGCGCGTTCTTTCGATGTGGAGATTAATGAGACCTTGAAGCGAGACTGCGTCACAAAGTGCTGCAACGAGGGCGTCCGAATTAGCTAGAGGGAAGAGCCTCGCCACCAAGGTGCGAAGGACGGGGAAACGAAGGTGTTGAAGTAAACGAGCGAGGTAAGAGGTCTTGAAGTTGGAGAGGCTAAGGCTATTTAGCGAAGGCAGTTGAATAACGAAGCTAGATGGCCAACTCGAGATGTCTTCATTTGGGCCAAAGTTGGATAGCTCCAAGTTGGTCAGATTGGAACATCCCTGTAAGGCGTGGGTAAAATCAACAAAGGACGGACGGAAAGATTCTGTTTGTGATGTAGCTTTGAGGGAGGTGAGAGAGCTTCCATGCAAGAAAGAGGATTGTGACCAATCGAGGTGTACGAGAGTGATTTCAAGTTTACGCAGCTTGGGAGCGCGACCGCCGAATGGGGTACAAGGTCTAGGAGCCTCCTGAACTGGATACGAGTCGTAAGAGAGGAGCATTGTCTTCAGCTCCGAGGCCTCTCCTGCGGTCGAAAGCGCGGAGAGCATGTCGTTCATTACACGTCTATCATCTGCAATGAAGACGAACGAGCCCCAGTGAGAGACATGAGGAAGGATGATGTTACGAATCGCGGGGAGATCCACAGGGTTAACCTGTCCTAGGTCGTAGCTAGAGAAGCCTGCCTTGTATTCCGCAAACTCTTCCTCATCTTCTAGCCCTAATTCTTCTTCTTCATCCATCAACAAATCATCTACTCGTGTGCATTCCAGAATAATATCAAAGGGGTAGTCCTTGGTACGCCTGATCCACTCGCGCGACCTATCGAATGGCGGTCCATCAGAGAAGTCGATATATTTCCAGAGTGACGGCATGTCCAGCGCAATGGCACGCCATCTTCTGCAGACGTGGGTTAGGACCTCTTGTGGCTCCAAATCCACACTCAATGCATGCTCTTCACCTAAGTCGAAAGATGAACTCTGATCGTCTTCCGCGGTAGTATCGGGATCGGTTTTGTCTAGCTTCGCCGGTTCTATCGCGACTGTAAAGATACGGATGACTATCTCAACTGGGATACTCTCCATCGGGCATCTATTGTTCTTTGGAGGTGTCATGTATGGAGGACTAGGGTGTATAAACCTTCTCTGCGCCATGGTAGTAGTCACTCAGACTATCAATCAACGAAATGCTGTAAGTCATACATAGCCAGTCAGAAAGAATTAACTTATGAGATGCGCAAAGGACATACTCCGTTTCTAGCGATGGTAAGGCGTTGAGTGGCGCGAGGATGGATGTAGTGCTGTCAAAGTGCGTTGGAGAAACGTGGCTACATCGAGGAGGATTAGTAATCATATCATATCCCTGTAGGATATCCGGAAAAGGAATCTATCACAGTTCAACAGTACCTTTGGGTTTCATTATGAAGTAGGCCCTAAGAAACTGTAGTTACTGTAAGTAAAGCGATATGGTTGCCTAGGGCAATCTGGGGTCTATCGAACATACCTAAGTATAGTACCGCGTCGACGTTACAGTATTGGCAACCATTCCATTTTAGTAACCTCAGCTGCTAGTGATGCAGGAAAGGTGCTGCGTTGCTTCATGGAAAGGTTCAGTACGGTGCCCGTCGTCGGTTGAGTGAGCTCTTCCGCAAGTTCGAAGCGCGCAATCATCAGCAACTGTACACGTGGTCGCGCGAGCGTCTACCCAGGGCCGCTTAGTGAACAAACGATGTTTGTTGCCAGACAGTGCAAACGTGAATGAGCACATGCTATCTTTATCCCAGCCGATAGCTTTTTCACTAAACCCTCCTTCGTTCCATCTGCCGTGTTTTCAACTGAGAGGTTGTGAGGAGGTTGAATGCTAGAACTGCCCTTTTAGGAAGTGAGTCGGCCGCCATGATATGATTACCTTCGCGCCCGTCGACGTTAAACGTAACGAAACAATTACTTCTGATAACTCCACGTTCACTCGAATTGTAAAGCATTGAATAGATTGCGATATCGTAGGCACAAAAAGAAAATTTGTTCATAAGAATGGTCCAAGCCCGCAATGAGCTATTTTGAAATACTACTTATACTAGTAGTAACAAACGAAAGCCGGAGTAGTACGGGATAAAACGATTTGGACAAGCTCTGCTATACGCTTACAAGCATTCGCGTCATGTAGTAGTAAATTCTAACTACAAATACTCAACCTGCGGCCCACCCCAACATTCCAGCTTCGACTGACGTGTTAACTGCTCTGCAGAGAGGCACTGGCCCAACTCGGAGCCCAACGTTTCGGAGTACGACTCGCCTTCCCATTGATCCCAAGGCCCTTCCACCGAAATGACTCGTTTCAGAGGGCGGCTAGAGTTGCGCTCGACAATCTCGCGGAAGGCACTTGTGTTCTCCGTATCATGTACGATTAAAGTACTAACGCGTGGAAAGACCTCCTGAGTCTCCCAGGCTGACAGGAACATGGGATATGGGGCGATATCACCGATGATTTCGAGTGTTTCCGTATTTTTGAGTCGTCCACAAAACTCGGTAACCAGGTCCGTCCAATCGCCTAATTCCCACCATATGTCAGGTGCCACAATCAGTTTTGCGAGATTCTCCAGAGGGATCCTGTCCAATAGGGTCGCAAATAGCTCGCGAAGAATATAGATCATTGTGACGAAATTCAAACCCAAGCTTTGCAACTTGGGTATAGTGATATGTTCCAATAGAGCCACGAGATCTTCATGGCAGATGCCCTGGCTTAAATTGAGGCATGTGAGTTGAGGCAATGTTACGGAGGTGTATAGGCCGTTAGATTCTTCATCCCTAAACTCGTAGCCGTAGAGTTCCAAGGTGCGGAGTTGGGGAGTAAATTGCAGCTGATTCAAGAACTCTGCGAGACTCATGGCGCAGTGTCTGAAGATGTGCATTGCGGTCAAGTTGACGAGGTTTGACTGCATAATATTCGACAGCTTCCAAGAGAAAAAGGCCCGGCATATCCAAAGGGAGCGTAATTTGGGTATTTGTCCTCCAAAAATACGGATGGTACGGCTAGCCTCTACCTCTTCTGGATAGTAGCTCCCATCCCGGTGGTATCCCGTGTCGCTCACGTGGAGGCAAAGTGTCTGCAGCTCTGTGGCTGCTCCTACACTCCCTAGCATCCCTACGAGAGTCTCCATGCGGCAGAAGTCGTCGGCATAAAAACAGAAGGATCTCCAGCGGTGAAGGTGGGGGAGAATGATGTCCATGGCGCGCTTCAGGCAGAAAATATTGATTTTCCGTTTGCCGTCGCGGTCGTCTGTATTATTGTGACGAGCATGGATGAGGATATCCAGGGGAGCGTTTTTCGACCTTTCGATATACATCAATGACCTCTTGTACGGCATGCCTTCCGCGAAATCCACATAGTTCCATAGAGAAGCCATGTTCAACGCAACATAGCGCCATCGCCTGCACACCTTGGAGACTGAGTCCTGGAACGAGGTGTCAAGGGGCGCGCAAGGGAACTCTTGGAATTCAGGTCGTTCGGTCAAGGCGGAAGTCTCTGCGCTGCTATCCTTTGGCTGCTTGAATATTTCGACGCCAAACTTGAAGATATACGTCAATATTTCGGTGGAGAGCTGGTCGGAAGAGCACGTAGACTGGAATGGACGGATAGATGGTACGCCGGTGGTACGGCATTTCAGCTGCTTTTTCACCATACTGGGTACTACTTAGATCAACGAGGAGATGAGATGAGCATAGCGAGCTATGGAAATCATGCCAAAGAGAACTTACAGTCGAGTATCTGACAATAAGAATTGAGGTAGCGGGTGCAGTGATGGTGGTGGTGGTGGTGGTGGTGAGTAGAGTTTAGGATCGACAGCCGCGTGGTCGGTGGCTCTGAGCTAGAAATAAATAAAGGCCCGCCATCCCAAAGGGGAAGGTACTCTTTATGGTGGCTACCGGTTTGGGAAGTTGTTCTCGGCAATCACGGCAAGTCCTGTCCGTCCTATAACTAATAACGCAGCTCGAGGACTACCCATCTAGTCTGGCCGCCACGAGACGAAGGGACCAAGGCTGCCAATAGCTGCGTTGACAATCGACGCTAGCGTAGGCTGTAAGCCTTCGAGACTTTGAATTCCGCACGAGTGAATCACCCACTACTCACCCGATGATAGCCCGGCGCTATGATCCTCAAAAACTCTCCTTCAATCTTTCTGTCCGCTCCTTCCGAAAAGTGTATTTGCAAAGTACGTGGCTAGTTCTAGTCTAGGGATAAAGGCCTTAGCGATCGTTCCAAACCGTGCATTGGGGCCTCACTATGGTGAACAAAAGCAATAATCGTATGAGACTCGGAATAATATTGACCATGACCGTTACCGTACTTACAACTTAATTGATCATAGGAATCCACCACACATCCTTGGTATAACTCGAAAGTCCGTCTTTTGAGTTCAACGCCGGGGACCGCTATCACTAGATACAGACATACAGATGAGTATGCTACTATCGTCTGCATTCTTAGCACACTCACTGACGTTGTTCCGAAGGTCAGTACACCGGACGGCGTGGCCAAACTGGAAAATATCATTTCGACAAACAAAAGAGTATGTGCTATACATGCTCCATTGTCTACCAAAACGTTACATGTCCACTTGACTTAGGCTCTAGCTTGCGCTCGGACCTGCAGCATGATCAGCGGACCTGGGCTAGTACTACGGCTTGGAGCCTACCGTTATACTCGGGACTCACGGGCTTGCGGGATTTGAGCTAGATCGTTCAACTCAGGATCCATTAGATAAACAACCTATGGAAGGGCAAAATAAGCGTCCTGGTCAGCACTTCTGGGGAATATCGCAAAGTCAACCTTTGTCACGTGCGACAATTTGTTAGGTGCACTAGCCACTGTGCGTTGGTAGTCTACCATCAGACGTACGTTCATTGTCCCCATCCAAACCCACCGTTCGAACACTCATACCGTCGGCACGGACATAACACACTGGCCCTCCCCAGCAAGGCTTTGGAGTCTAAACTCGACACACCGACCCAAAGCTCCTGAAAACACGCTAGGACTGCAAAAGAAGTAGTGATATATGACGGTGGCAAGCTGAAAAAAGGAGGAATCCAACTTGAAGCAGATTACTACTACTACGGCAAGCCTAGTCACATCACGGTCGAGATGAACTCAAGCGTATACGTACCTTCACCAGTTCCACCTCACCCTCAAAACAACTCGCCTGCTTCAAAAGTTTTGAAGTTGGAAGTTGGATGGAGTTCCGAGCGTTGGCTACACAGAACCCGGGCACAAGTACACACTTTGAAGGATACTTGGGTGCCAGCTGTCTTCCGCCTAACGTTATAGCCATTCAAGAGGCCTTTTCCATCTCATGAGAAACTGGCTAATTTGTCGTTAGATCTAGAGAGAAACTTTACGGTTCAGGACGTCCGTGGCAGTTGTAGCAAGCAGTGAGTTGTCACAGCTAGCGGCGCAAAAACCAGCGCGGCGGCTAACCCAGTATCCCAGTGCGCCAATCTTACCGAATTCAGCAATACGAGCAGTTACAACACCTCCGAGTCGTAGTAGCACCACGATAACACATCTCATATCTTATAACTCTAATATAAAAAGCTTGTGTAGTAGACCCAATGATAAACCATCGAACACAACACCAAGATGAAACAATAGATAAATTCAATACAACAACATACAGTAGTATAATAAGCCCAAGCGGGGTGCACACATCACAGAGGACGGTCCAGTCCAAGCGGATACAGAAAACACCAGCAACTAAAACGACATACAAAGTCCAACATGCATAAAAAAACATCAATACGTGTGTACATGGGAACGTGAAAAAAAAAACCCCCCGCTCATGAGAATTTTTTTCTAGGTTGATGTCAACGATTTAGGATACCGTCATCCATCCACCAACCAGGACACCCGCGACAGCGATGACAAAGCCCTTTCCAGCAGCGCTCAATGACATGGCACCACTTGAACCTCCAGAACCTGAGCCACCATTACCAGACGACGCGGTACACGACGGTCCACCAAGGCTCTCGGTCTGAGAAAAGCCGATAGGGACGGTTTGCGAGGCAGTTGTCTGAGTGGCGACTGAGGCGGCAGATGAGATTCTATGTGAAGACAATAATCACGTCAGATACTGGACGTCAGGAATAACGGGAGAGAGAAGAACGTACGCTGAGCTCGCAGCGCTAGAGTCGCTGTCGGTGTTAACGAGAACCGTGTCGATGATATGGACGACACCATTCGGGAGGAGAACGTCAGGTTGGATGATAAGTGCAGTGACGTTCCCCGAGGTGACGTATTGACCGGTAGAGTTGATGTGGAATGAAAGAGGCTCGCCTGCAGCGGAGGTATAGTTCGAGGAGCCGGTGAGGAGAGGAGAGTAGATAGTAGATCCGTTGATCCACTGAAGATGAAGTTAGCATTCATAACCAGGCGAGAATACAAAGATGAAAAACGCACGTGATTGAACAAGACGTTATTGACAGCAGTGGTGTTGCTCGCCAAGCTTTGAAGGATACTGTTGGCAGCGTCGATGGCAGAGGTGTTCGGCACGAACAACGTATATCCCGAATATCTCGTGTTCAACGCGTCAAAGAAGCTAACGTTGGAAGTCTGGTTCGTCGTCGAATTTAAATACTCCACCTGCGTCGACCTCAACAACGTCTCAAACCCTGTGAGTGAGCTGTTATCCGTGGGGATAGTAGCCTCCAACGTCTCGGGAATGGTGAGAAAGTGGTCGACGACAAAGATGGTGAGGTTGCCGAAAGTAGTTTGGTTAACGACAATCGAATCGTTGCGTTGGTTCAACACGTGAGTTTTATTATCCCCACGAACAGCCCAAGCGACAACTTCAGGCTTTCCACCCTCGAGATGAACGGTTGTGAGCGAAGGGTCACGGTACAGTGTTTCGCCAAGGGTAACGTTCGGGTAAATAGTCGATGCCTGAGTAAAGTTGCCTGGCACGATGTGGTAGGAGAAGTAACCTGCGAGGAGGGTGATGTTCCCAGTCACGTTGGAGGGTGCATTTTGCCATGCGTCGTTATTGGGTGCGAAAACGAGGTAGGGGGCGCCGTTTGTGATGTTAGAGAGAAGCTGCTGACCTTCGCTGGTGCCGTTGAGGGTGCTGGCTACCTGGATGAGCTGGGTAAGGCCTGCAGCTGAGAGAGCACCGACGAGCCCGGCAACGCTAGTCGTGTTTGTGCTGTTTTGAGCATAGGCGACGCCCGAGAGGACGAGGAGGGGGAGGAAGGTAGCAGCTTTCATGGTAGGCGAAGAGTCTCGCGGGTGGTGGAGGAGGAGTGTGGGAGGGGTCGGGGGCAGGTCGGCTGGAGGGGATCATCTTATAGGGGGACTAGGCATGAAGTCTAACGAAGACATGCCAATCATTGAGCCGAAAATTGGACGCAGGCAGAGGGACAAATTGGAGGAGGCGTTGACGTCAGATGCCGAGTGGGAGACACAACCACCAAGAGCACGTCACTGCACGAGGCCTGATGTTCTATCTTGCTCACCTGCCCCTTTGGGACTCCACGTGCGTCCTATTCAGTCTTGGGCAGTGTTTTCTTGTCGATACCCGCAGTCGTTGATGTCTGTACAACCCGAAACGCGCAGTACTTCAGACTTGGACCAATAAGCAAAAGAAAAAAAGTACTCGGCACATACAATGCGGTGGAGTAGAACAGCCATGGCCAATTTGATATGGCGCCCTCTTACTGCTATTTGACTCCTCCTGACCATGACATCCTCTGCATTCGTCTTGTCACCAATCATCTTCCTCTTACTCACGCTGGGCACCGTCGGCGTCGTCGTCAACGATCGAACATCTGAAAAAACATGTGTAACTCACTTGCGAGTTCCGCGCAGCAGACGTCCGGTGTTAAACTACTTCATGAGCAACACTCCGAGGCGTTTGCGTGCACAACAGAAGAGCACTGTGTTTGAGGAGCGTGGCGTGAACCAAAGTCGTGCCGGTGCGGAAAGTGGCTGTGGCCTTTGTGCCTTGGAGCATAAGCAAAGCACTTATGGTGTTCGATGAAGCTTTGCAGTACTTCTGGTTGATGCAAATTTAGTGTAGTTAATACGAAGGAAAACAGCGTTGATAGTAGACTCTTGAGTGCGGTGGACTAATGATCGCCGCACTGGCGGCTAGTCCGTATAAGGAAAATCTTGAAGCTGTCGGCCAGCGAACCATTCCGCCCATTTGGCGTTCTCATTATCAAGTCAGCCCCACCGGCAAACAGTAAACTTGCTATCTACCAACTACGCTACGCAATTACTAGTCGGTAGGCTATCGTTAGCTTAGTCATCTTCTATAAGGTACTAAAAAGGCAGTTATCTACACAGGAACGGATTATGTAAGCAATAACGCTATCCATCATAGACCCCGGTAATCCCAGGGCTTTTGTCTTTTAAATTTGACTCTCTTCTTCCAATCTCCTTTCCTCCGTGGTCATCGCAAAAAATACAGATATCGGTTTCCAGCAACAGTTTGTCCACAAGATAATCGCTTGTAAGTAGAGGTTCATGATCATGCTTACACTTGATTACTGCTGTCGGCTACGGCGGCGGCCTACGTGCACATGTGGTTGCTGCACGCCTATTGTCCCGCCACTAGCCTCTGCTGTACATGCAGTGATCGAAGGCAATCTCGAGCGCACTATCGCAGAACGTTGCAACGAATATTGGGGTACCTCATCCAATAGCGCGTCGTCTGAGTTGTTCGTTCGGGGATTTGGAAGATGATTTAGAACGGTGAGCTCTCACGCGCAGTTCGTTATGCTTTTTTATTGACGGAGATGCCTATCACTGCCGGACGCCTTCCTTTTTGTAGGAACAGCGCACGATAGCTTGTATGCTCAATTTACAAGGAGGTTGGGACAAAGATAATTCGTGCAACGCAGGTTTCGTGTGTAGGGGCGCGCCGGCTGCTATCTTTAAAGTGTGTCTTTAGTGCTTCAGCAACCATAGATCCGGCATACAGCTTGCAACTGTTATGATATGATATGTGCGTGGTAATCTCCCTTTCATATGTTATGTCTACTGCGAGGTTCCCAGACATCTCCTTCCTCGACTCTCAATGGGCTCCGTTCGAGATCTATTTGTGAGTTGCATTGCTCCAACTTTAACGTGACAACTGTTCTACTTTTCAGCATCGATAAATCGCTGACTTGGATTCCACTTGCCAGCGACAACTCGTGTATGTTCTGTCGGCTGACTGGGCCCGCCCAGAACCTCTAGGTCCAGGTAAAGTTAGCCATCGTGGCATTGTAGCCCAACCTTCTCGTGCGTCTCATCATTCCATGGCCACCCATTACATTACCGCGGCCGACCACATCACATGACCAAGTGTGACGGCGTCAACCGCCCCTTGTCGTCTATCTCGCGGGTGAAAACGAAAAAAAAAGTAACATGTCTTCAACGAAGGACCCGATGAAAATTTTGCCTGCAATCAGACGTAGATAACACCTTTCTCTACACTTGATTGCAAGCAGAATTATGAGAATGACCGCACGTGACAGAGGTGGTCGGTAGTGTAATGGGTCATGATCTGATATTCGCCGGTGCGTTCTGCTCAGGTGGCGATGGCATCGCTGTCCTAGTCTCTGAGCCGTCCTCCATCTCTCATCTGCCGCGATCCGAGTCATTCTGAACACTTCGTAGTTGAAAACCCGGGTGCTCTTTACAGTCTAGGCTCATCCAGAGTGGAGAAATTCCGTACTGTGAGAGCTTCAGAAAGGTATATAGGATCCATGCGGGGTCCATGATGCTTGCCCTTTGAGGACGCCTTTCAGTGTTTTCATACCACTCTCCAACCAACCAACTTTTACCATGCTTTCTCTCCGTGCTGTTATCTTTACCCTACTCCTCACAGCAACCCCTCTTCTTTCTTCTGTCATCCCAGACTTAAGCGAGTGCAAGGGACAGAAGACCATCTCTACCTACATCGGCAAAGACAAGAACGTCCGCGTCGAAGTCGTGCAGTGTGATGGCATTCCTCTAACCCCACCAAGCGAAATCCTTCCACGTCAAGTCAACGTTTGCGGGGCACAATGTTAGCACACAATCTAAAATTATCACTTCTCGTGCTTGCATGCACTTAACATACGATCGAAAACAGGCAATACTAACTGCTTCACCCCGTCCGGTGGAGGGCCGGACCCGAACGAGTGCCATGTTATCACGGATGCCTTGCTATACGACAGCCAGAACGTTGGCGCTTCATTCACCATGAACCCCGCGCAGAACACTTCGGTGATCACGATGCAGTACCGAAGTTGCAAGACGTTTATTGTCAACCAGGCCGGTATGCCCCTTACTTACTGTCGCAGCGATTGGGTATGTTTCCAGTCTTTAATCTGAAGATTGAGTGTGTTTGCCGATAACATGGGTTCTTTGCGTGTCTTTTAGTCTGCCATACTTGATTTTGTCGCTTTCAATTGCCAGTCTGAGGAGAACGCTCATGGTGGCAATTGTGTCGCTGCTGATCAGTGGTGGTTCATACAGTAAGCGATTAATTTCCACCAACGTATGCGGCCATGAACTAAACATGTGTTTTCTTCTCATTGCAGAGTCCAATCTGCCTAAGTCAGGCGGACAATGGCATCCCGTCACGAACTTTTTGCACTATAGAGTACCCACTGAAACCACCCTGGAACATGTTTATGAACGACTCACGAACTCTAGTGTCTACTTTGTGACTGTTGTCTTAGTAGTGTATTTCCGTGTCATTGTGGTTTTGAAGTCGTTTTGAAGGAAGCGGAATATATGCGTTCATAGCTGTTATAGTTTTGCTTTAACATCGAATTTTTGGTGAGCGTTTCCACACAAAGCTTTTGCTTCGGCTGATGCCGACGTTGAACGTTGACGAAGGAGATGAGTGCGCTGAGCAACGGAAACAAGCCGTTGAAGTACGGTCTTCGTCGACCTCAAATCCACATCGTAAGGTGGCTATCACACCGATGTCTTCTGCTATACCCTCAGACCCTTGGCAGGAACCATGAATCAATCGTGTGCGACCCTTAACGTTCTCGTGGTGGCAGGTCGGCTCGAAGTCACAAACGCGTCAGGTCACTTGTGTCACGTCACAAGTAACGGCCACGTGCACAGTTCCAGCGTGCCACGGAGCAGGCAGTACTTACAGTAACGGTCAAACAGAATTCAAACAGCTGAGAGTGCAAGATATGATACATTGCTTTGTTACTGGATACTGATCCATACATGAAGAAGACGAGGGGATGAAACCAGAGACAATAAAAATAGTACAAGAACAGCAACGACATCCTCTAGCCTGGCAGGCCAAGACCCCGCGCACACACCACACTTAGATAGTATGTCCAAGGTTAATGTGCACAGCCTTGACAGTCGTATAATGCTCAAGCGCATACTCTCCCAACTCCCGTCCAATACCCGACTGCTTGTACCCCCCGAAAGGAATCTGAGGATGAAGCTGGTTGGCGCAGTTGATCCAAGTCGTACCCGCACGCAGTCTCTGGCTCGTCCTCAACGCACGGTCAATGTTCTTGGTGAAGATGGCAGAGGCAAGACCGTAGATGGTGTCGTTGGCTTGACGGACAACGTCATCGTCGTCCTCGAACTTGATGACGACACCGACGGGGCCGAAGATTTCTTCTTGGACGATCTTCATGTCCTTCTTGACGTCGGTGAAGATGGTGGGTTTGATGTAGTAGCCTTCCTTGCCGAAACGCTCACCGCCGAGGTGGACGGTGGCGCCTTCCTGCCTGCCAGAGTCGATGTACTCCATGATACGCTGAGGGAAGGGAGTTTTAATAAGTAAAAGAGAGTAGCGAGATATTAGTGAATATGGACATACGTCGAACTGTTGCTGGGAAACCTGAGGACCCTGGTAGACGGTGGGGTCGAAGGGGTCGCCGAGCTTGACCTGCTTCGTCCTCTCAGTGAACTTGGCAAGGAACTCGTCGTAGATCTTGGCGTGAACGAAGATACGAGAGCCAGCGCAGCAGGCCTGACCGTGGTTCCAGCTATAAGAGCGTGGATAATTAGCCTTGTCCCCAGACGTGCAAGAAAGATCATAAACGTACAAGATACCGTGAATAGTCCAGTCAAGAGCCTGCTCAATGTCGCAGTCATCGAAGATAATGTTCGGGCTCTTGCCACCGAGCTCAAGAGTGGTATCCTTCAAGTTAGTCCTGGCAGATGCCTCAAGGATCTTGCGACCGACAAGGGTAGAGCCGGTGAAAGCAACCTTCTCGATATTCGGATGAATGGCAATGGCGTTACCGACTCTGGCGCCGTAGCCGTTGACAACGTTGACGACACCAGGAGGGAAACCAGCCTCGTGAGCGAGCTTGGCGGTGAAGAGGGCAGTGAGGGGAGTGAATTCAGAGGGCTTGAGGATGACGCAGTTACCAGCGGCGAGAGCGGGGCCGAGCTTCCAGGACAACATCATGACTACGAATCAACTTTGTAAGTATCTTTGGATAAGGTCAAAAAGCTTATGAACGTACGAGGGAAGTTCCAGGGGATGATTTGACCAACAACACCGATAGGCTCGTGTGTAGTGTATGCGATTTTGTCGATGCTCGTCTCGATCGTAGAACCCTGGATCTTATCTGCCCAGCCGGCGTAGTACTTGAAGGTACCAATGGACAAGGCCAAATCAGCCTTCTTCGCCCATCCAAAGGTCTTGCCGTTGTCGAGGGACTCAAGAGCGGCAAGCTCGTCCTCGTACTGCTCCATCAAGGAGGCAAGCTTGTAGAGGAGAGCACCACGGGTGTAGCCGGGTGTGTTGTGTCCCCAGACTGTCTCGAAGGCGGTATGGGCAGCAGCGACGGCATCATCGATGTCTTTCTCGGTACCCTCTGAGACGCGGGTGATGACCTTGCCATTGGAGGGGTTGATGACACTGTGATGGTGAGAAGCCAAACGTCAGTACTCAAGGGTTACTTGATCGGGAAGTCCGGGTAAAATGACGCGGGGAGATAAAAGCGCTTAGATTATAAAGCCTCACAGATGATCCAGACAAGACTCGAACGAGCATCTTGTTTGGAAATTGCATCGCGGGGACTGTGGGGAAAGAAACTAAAGCCGAGCCGTTCCCCACATCATGTGCGCGCAAAAGCTGCGCTCCCCAGGCGTCGTGGGGTTAATGAAGACGATGGACTCACTCAATGAAACCGCCCTCGGAACCGTCGACCCACTTGCCGTTGATGTAGAGGCCAGTGTTGAACTCGACTGAGCCCTTGTAGGCGGGGGTGTCGAACGTCTTCTTGAAGATCTCGGGCATTGTGTTGCGGAGGTGGTGGTGGTCGAGGATGAAGAGGAGGGCGAGAGAGAGGGGGATGGAGCTTAGTTTCACGGCATGCGGGGCATTATAAACCCTTGAAGCGTTGCTCATCAGCTAAATTAGTGCGGTTGCATCTCCCTCGCAATTGGGCCCCTGACAAACCTTCGTATGCAAGATTTGAGCCGAGCCGGGGGTATGGAGCTTCCCATTGGACATTTGGCGCGTGAACCCCTTGCGCTCTTGCCTGATTGCTGCTTTTCCCATGCTCACGTCTAGAACGAAATATCCATGGTCAGCTGTCCTCTGCCACCACCAGCCGCCACCCACTCCACTGCTCCTTTTGGGAACCCTCCCGGACAGCGGACGTCCGCGTTCGAATCAAGTGGGTAACAGAAGAGTTGTTGCCTTCAGGCTTTGGTGAGAACTCGCTGTGTACAGTGACGAGCAGTTCCCACTCTAATCCGTGGCCTCGCACTCAATCGCACCATGGCAGGGGGAGCCCTTGGATCTCGTACCACTCACGGATCCACAGTCCCAAGTAACCCGGCATTACGGGAGCGCAGAAACTCGACGAAATAATTATTACGAACCCGAGCGCAATGCGGTCAGTTCGGGTACATGTTTTGGCCAATGATCGTGTCTCTCTGCCTCTAGACAACACGCGTATTTCGATCTGATAGCAGTCGTAAAGAGGTCGATATTCAAAATCAGATAGCGTGCAAAGAGGAGCGACCAACCTTACAACGATAGGCCACACCGCAACTCGGGCCCCTATGATCTTGGCTGTAGGTCTCCCGAGTCGAATCCAACGGCGCAGACTAATACACGAGTCGAGTAAAGCTCAACAGGGTCACGTTTACTACGCGGTGGGCCGACCGGAAACTAACCCGCAAGAAGAAAGGCAGCGGTGTATCACAGAGAACGAATTCCCTCCCCCGTCGTCCCATCCAATCATTCAAATTGGAGGTCAATATCAAAGACTAAACATCATTACTGTCCGATCAATGTCAACGCCCTGATTTCACCTGCTCGCCATCTCAGTGCCTTCCCCTCGGTCACGGTCACCCTTGTCTGCCTACCGTCCCCGCTTGCCTCACTCGCCCCTTCTTCTATCTCCCCGCGTGGTAACAACAACAATGTTGACGACCCCACGCAATTGTACCGCATCTCGATCTCCTCAAACACCTCGACGCGTTTCGTGATGGTGAATCCCAGCTTCTCAAAGAGTCTAACGCTGGGTTCGTTCTTGTCCCCGATGCGGACCACAAGTCTCTCCCTTGGCACGGGCAACGGAGCATGCGTCGCCGCCGATACGAATGGCGGTGCCGGACACGTCGCGTAAGAGAGCATCACCTGCAGCGCAGTAAGTGCGAGCCCCTTTCTTCGATACGCCGACTCTATTGTTGTGATCATCCCCCCCGCAAAAAAACGTACCATAATTATAATGGAATGGTGGATGATCAAGGGGCGGAGAGGAACGTTAGCGCAACAAATTCGAAATCATGCGGGGAAGAATTTTGTGGGGTAAGGCTAACCGAGCCGCGGTGAGACCAAACTAAACTCGGTCCGGGGTTGGGATGGGGGAAGAGAGGGGGAAGGTGGAAGGGAGAGAAGAATTGCGGAGGCTGAAATAAAAGGGCGCCGTTGGTTACGACATGCTCTGACTCACCTGCAATCATGATTTCGACTTCGACTTCAAATTCGGGATCAGTCGACTCTCCCTTGAGAAACAAATTGACGTCGCCAATCATCGTCAAAGAGGGGCTTGTGACCTTGTAATCGTCGATAGGATGATCGTTGGTGCGTGCACAAATGATGAATGTTAGTTCTGTGGTGTATGTGCGTGTGTGTAAGCAGTGAGCGTGGGGTCAGGTGAGGATGACGGAGAGTGAGATGAGCCTGTAATGTGCAAGTGCAACTCACTATCGTCGTCTTGTTGCCATTTCTCTGATTAGAAGGAAAAAAGAGGGTAAGCTAGGATTGTTTTGGAAGAAGGGGGGAGGGGCACCAGTCACTTGTGGCGAGACCACCTCCCCCAACACTCGGACGTACTTTGCATCTCGTACTCTTCCTCGAGAGTGAGCGGCTCGCTTGCCGTCAACTCTTGCAGGGTAGGATCGCTCATCCATTCGTGATATTTCTATCTACCGCAGTGCATCAGATATTCTGTAGCACCGGTAAACGCACGAGTTTGCAGTAGGCAAGACTAACTGACAGCGACGTGTTCCTCCCTGTAAACCCCCCGTATACGGAGTCCGAGAATATCATCAGCTTCAGCAAGAGAACTCCCTAATAATATACGCACCTGTAAGGAACCAAGACGACTTGATCGTCTACAATCATAAGGTTTTCGTTTGCTCGCATTTTTGCCTCTCTACTCTACTCAGTGAAGCAGTTAGCGCGTCGTGGTGGATGATCATGAACGACCGTGATGATCTTGGCGGACAGGTTGGGCGGGAAGTGCCGATTTTGATTTTGGCGCATCAAAATCAAAAAAGGCAAACGCGGCGCCGGCGGGTTTTTGGACTTTGAACTTGTACGTTTGGCACTCCATCTATGGTATTGTGATGAATCCTGATTTCAAGCTTCAAAGCTTAGTATTCGTCGCCCATATAAATGGTGGTACGGAAGCTTGTCTTCGAGTCGAAATAGTATGGCTATCGGTACGATAATTGCATAAACCCCTCGACGTCCGTTTCAGACTCTTCGAACACTCTAGAGCATAGGTAGCCCATATCGGACTATCCTCACCAGATGGATCAACATCCACCTCGCCTCAGAGCTCGCATATGCATCATGAAACCCGGGGGGGAAACCGTTCGTATGTACTGCACCCCCTCGTTGTTACATCCTCTAGCTCAAGACCTCATACTACGCACATATAGCAACGAAACGTACCCCTCAAGCGTCGACCAATCCCCCACGTGTAGCGGATACCAATTGGCACTTGGCAGCACCGAGTATCGGTATGCTCCTTAAAATCGACGATGCGTACGTGGGCGGTAAGTCCGAAGACCCGATCGAAGAGAGAGTAGCATTGAATATTGAAGGTGATGTCATGGTGTTAGATTATTAAGTACGGTGGTAAAGAGAGCTGACTTTTGCGTTAGCGTTGGGTTTTTAATCAACGTCACAGAATTAGCACAACGTATAAATGTGGAGTTATAATGTTGTTCGTAGTCACGGAAGTCGACGTACAGGTGAGTGGTACTCAACTGTATCCAAATCCCATCCCATCCCATCCCGTCTCGTCTCGTCCCATCGTATCGTGAACCCTCCACATCCCCACACACTTGGCAGATACCAACACCGAGTAACAAACAAAAACTCCACTCTCATTTCCAAAAAAAAAACGCATTCGAACACCCATGGTTGGTTACATCTAGGTCTTGGCCCAAACCGAAGAGCAAGGAAGCGTCCTCGGGGGTTATATACTGTACAAGATCTCTCTCCATCTTCAAATTCCTGGTACAGTACGGGACGTTTCGGGTGATAATAATAACGTCACTACGGTATTTGGTTGATGGAGGAGGGGGGTTCAGCCGGGTTGATGCGGGCAGAGTCGGCTTTATCGTTGAGTGTCAAGTTAGACTTGCCATCGTCCGGAGATACTGCAATGATAGTCGGTGGTTGTGGTCTTCTTGGTGGTGAGTGTTATTCGGTGAATATGGCTATGGGAGCTGAAGTCTGTTCAGTAGACTTACCCGTTAGATACAGGTTAGAAGTGTATCGCGTATACTACACTTGTATTGAAACTCGCAATATTCGAATACGTTACTATATTCTCTCAATTAATGTGAGAATAACCGAAAGGATCTGCGGGAACTTTGTGAAAGTACGCCCGAGAATCCCCTCGTCGAACGTTGACAGTCAACTGCGCCTTGCTTACTTATTGGCGTTTCCTTCAGGATCCAGAACGACAGAATTTTTCTTTTCGTGAAGACGCGAGGGTCCAGGGAGGTTGAATCCTTCGTAAGTAAAAACTAAGAAACTCGTTTCTCTCTTATACTTGTATATTATAGCACCGCAAGCTGGCAATACACTGATCACACCCACCGATTTTTTTGGTATTACAGAAAATCCATTATGCATATTATTGAACGAGTCCCGAACCATACAATGCGCAACTTGGACGATCCCGCCTCTCTCGGACCCTTACGTAGCGCCCTCCTCCCAAAAACAGTCCACCTACACGGCCAAACTCGGATTTCACCCAGCGCCTCCACTTCGGCCGAACAAACCGTATACAAGCCACTTGGAAAAGAAGAAACCTGTCTTTCACTTGCAGCTTAGGTTTTTGCGCCAACCGCGCTCGGGTTAGTTGATACACTTGTAGGATCTTAGGGAAGATTGGAAACTGTCTGATCCTAATCCCGAGATTGTCCCCACCATCCTGGTGAGTATGTATAGTGCGGTCGAGGGATGCTCGGGAGAGCGCTTGTTTCTCTCCCTCTCTTCTCTCCCTCTCCCTCTGTTCTTCCCGCCCCCCTCGTTCCCCCTTCCCCGTTCTGTTATGCTCGTTGGGACCAGCTGAGGTGAGGTGGAGCCGTTGGTGCGGGAGGTGCTGTGCGCGGATGGATAGATGATGTTGTGGAAAAGGCTGGGCAGGGTTCGTGGCGTAATGGCGTAGTTGTGGGTGGTGGTGTTGGTGAGTACCGATCTAGGATTTTTGGTCAGGTGAGTGGTATGTTCAAAGACATATGTTTTTTCGCCCATGTGTACGCTCCACTCACGGTGCGTGCCCAATACGAACGCATATATGCTGTTCACGTGCTATGGGAGGTGCTGACTGGAATGATTCGGGCATTTAGACATGATGACATTTGAATCGTATTGGTCGCGGTTACTACGAATGCATACAGTGTTTCTAACCAGCAAGCTAACTGGCTAGCTACAGAATAGGTTCGCGGTCATAAGCTTAAGGATGCGACTCTACTCCTTCGGTCCGTGCTCCCCGACGCGTCGTCTGTCGGGTGAGTCCCTCCCTTCTTCACGCTACCTCAACGCTGGTGCTCGGGTGGCTGGCCGTATATACGGCAACACCGCGAGCTAACATATATACAATACACCTAACCACGCGACGTCATACACACCCGGTCTCACACACCCTGCCCACCAACCTCCCGGACTCGCCTCTCACTGCTTTATCTCCTCAACACACTCAAAATAGCTTGTACTTTGCGCCCAACTGAGGACTCTCTGATCTATCATTGGCTACTGGACGTCTATCTCCCTCACGAGAAGGAGTTTCCCATGCGCAGAGAATGGACTTTGACCGGCGCGGCTAGTTGGTGACGGGCTGGAGTAGGTGGGAGGACTACCTTGAATACGGTCGGGTCGGACTTTCTGGTGCTCTTATATATACCTCTACGACATCTTCCTTGCAACGTCCTGACCTCCCGTCCGTTCTTACGTCTCCTTCTCCACTTCGAGCTGTCCTTCCTCTCTCGCTTCTTCGCTGCTCTCGTTTCCTCTTCTGTCACCGCTTTCCTCTCTGGCTCTAGACGGACCCCGTACTCGTTTGGTGGCGGGTTAGTTCTTTGTTTTCTGGAATTACGAACTAATACCGCCCCATTCGGTATTCATGACAGGGGTTCGCGTCCGCTTGTTATATCCCGCTATGCGACGTCGGTCGTCCCACTCTAGATTTTGGACACTCTAGACTAGTCTGTCTATCGTGGCAACCCTCAATCTCAGAATGTCGACAATTGCGTTTTTCCCCTTGAGCCGCTCTACCAAAAATGGTCTCTCTCTCGTCGAAACTGGTTGATACGGGCGACTCTTTGCAATGAATACCGCTGTCAAGTCTCGCGTACGTGGTCCGGTCAAAACAATTATATTGAAGACAACGTACAACACTTGGAACGTATCTTGGATCGCTCATTTAATAGTTGCTTCCGCATGATTAGCGGTCCTCAAATTCGCTTAGTCAGCAGCGTTGGTGACATTGGATGTTAGCTTCCGCTAGGATTTACGCTTGGTGCCCCACAACACGGATGGCCGGCTCCTTGCATTCGTATTTCGCATCGATGGGTTCATCACGACAAAGTAAGTTAAGTTTGGCGCTTTTTAGCTTACCCTCCGAACATCGTACGCGGAGGAATTGAATGGAATTTAGACGTTGGGGGGAGGATAGGGGGTGGACATGGAGATCATGTGTTGGGATCGTTTAATGATTATTAGATTGTCGTACTGGTGAGTTGAATTCTGCTAGATGCGATCAGAGTTGGCTACACCACTTTCTGACAATATCGACGGGCTCCACAGGTACCAGAATGAATATGTCTGCTAGTCAAATTCGTCGTAGGCCTAAAGCTGTGCAGTCTCGGCTACCCCGCGGGGCTCATGATTTTGTTGATCGCACCGGCCAGACAATTTCCAGTCAAATTCGGAGGGTCACGAGGCCACGCTAAGGTGCGTTTAGACGCCTGTGCCATTCAATGTCGGAGGCATAATTGTCGTCCCCACCAAGCTTGGCAGCGTCCTCCCAAGCGATTGCTCTTGTGGAAGAATCCAGGGCTGCTGCCAACATGGCGAATGAGGCGGACGATGGCAAGAAACATTCGGCTCGGCGCTGTCTACTCAATTAACACCTGCGACATTCGCCACAAATGATCACCCTGGTGGGCGTAATCCCAAGTGTCTGAGGGTCCAATAGACGCTTCCCAATGTCAGACGCCCATGCTTAGTGCGATCTAGCAAAGGTAAAGTACGAATCTGGCGAACAGATGAGGCTTATGTCAGCGGGGTTGAAAAGGACGAGCGAACACGACTCGAGTTTCCCCACAGCTTCCTAGTGGTCCTCCACCCAGCCTCTCTCAAAGTCTCGAGTCTGTCCTTCTCCAGCTGTCCACCTCTCCCTCGTCGAACACCCTCAGTCGCCATGTCTGACATCGAGAAGCGCGAGCAATACACCTCCGAGGGTGTCCCCACCATCACTTCGGCCCACCGCCCAGCCAGCAAGGTCCCCAACCGTCTCGGCAACCCAGGGCCTCTGTATGTGTTCTTGCTCCCCGCACACGTCCATATATGCGCTCAATGCTGACCACAACCCAAACATCCAGCGGTCTCTTCTCATTCGCGTCCACGACGCTCATTCTGTCCTTCTACAACTGCGCTGTCCGTGGCATTGCTGATCCCAACGTCGTTGTGGGCATGGCTCTCGGTGTTGGAGGGCTCGCACAGCTCCTCGCCGGCATGTGGGAGTTCGCCTCTGGCAACACCTTTGGCGCGACAGGTGAGCGTCCGACTTGTTTATGATTTTCCACTCTTTTTCCCTTGCAATTTCATGATTGTCGTGATCGTTGGTGACCGTGCTAGCGGGCGTAGCATGCCTTCCCAATTGGGAAGCGGAGGCGTAACCCCACTTCCCGATCCATCGTCATTTTTGTGCTGCCCTATCTTCGGCTGGAGGTTTTTCCGGCCCTTCCCTTCATCCCCGGCCCGTTAGCTCCTTCCCCTCCCCAGTTTTGCTGACGCCCTGATTTTCAGCTTTCACGTCCTTTGGAGGTTTCTGGTTGTCGTTCGCCGCGCTCTACGTCCCCGGCTCTGGCATTGCCGACGCTTACCATGGTAAAACCGCTGAGTTCGAGAATGCCCTCGGCATATACCTCATCACCTGGTTCCTCGTGACCTTCCTGTTGCTGTGAGTATTTTCGCACACACCAACTCTGTCCTTATCGCATCGTGTACTCATGCTCGTCGTTCCAGGATTGCATCTCTTCGCCGCAACCTTGGATTGATCTCCCTCTTCTTCTTCCTCACTATCACCTTCATGCTTCTCGCTATCAGTGAGTCTTCCCTCTCCCCTTCCTCGCCCCCACACCCCATATCTGACCATACCTTTCCCCATAGGCAAGTTCACGGGCAACCTCGCTATCAACAAAGCAGGTGGAGGCGTCGGTATTCTTACCGCATTGATCGCTTACTACGTCGGTCTCGCCGAGTTGCTCATCCGCGACGAGAGCTGGTTCACCCTTCCCCTTGGTGTCATCCCCAGGCGTATCGACTAAGTTATATTATAGTACCACTTTCCGCGCTCACACGAAAAAAAAAAGTTTCGACTTGTGATGTTTTTTTTTCTTGCCCTACGCTACGGTCTACCTCCCCCTCCCCCTTACGCTACACCTTTTCCAATACTACATGTGTTTGGTTTACCAAAAATCCGGTTGGTTTCGGAAGTGTGCTGGGAGGGGAGTTTGCGAGTGTTAGGGTGATTTTTTTTTTGCTTGGCCGGGTTGGCTGGGTGTTTGGATTTCTTTTACGTTTTCGTTTTAATCTACTCTCTCTTTCTCTCTCTCGCTCTCTACCCTCTCTACCCTCGGTTGTTGTTGTACTATAGTATATAAAGATATATATCCCAAGTCGAAATGATTTTGTTTACGAGTTATTAATGTGGGATGGCTTGGAGCTGTTCGGTTGTCGGTTATCAGTCCGTCCACCCTCCTGCATAACCAGTCAAGGCATATGGCCCGCCAGTGTCATTTCAGCGTAAGTTATAGTACTAGCGGACGGTAAGCTTGATCTCCGTGTCGTGGTACGATGTACATATATTAGTATCATATCCACCGACAACTTCCGTTCATACTCGCCCCATAATTACTATGAGCTGATGGTTCTTATTCAAGCTTTGTGTGCCTATCCCTGATACGCCTCGTGCTGTTCATTATCCACACGCCAGGTCTGACAACACACGTTATTACGGATGAACGGCTTGTTTCTTATCGTACGTAGTATTCCGGGTACCATGACAGGAGATAGCTTATATGTATCACAAATAGTCTCCGTCACGGGAAACCCAAAAGCCGAGTGCAACTTCTTCTCATGCGCCGCCTCGTCCGTCGACGTCTGTCTGAAGAGTAAGTTCTTGGAGTCAGCGGGGTCGGACGTTGATGAGAAACGAGTTCGAGCCTTTTGTCAAATTTTTAGTAGTTTCCGACCTGTGGTGTGGTGAGCTCATGATAGCGTTCAATCATAGTCAACGTTTGAGTGTTGAGCGTTGCGTGGTAAGGATGGTATCATCGGAGTCTTCTACTAAGCTTATTGATACCGCACTCCGAGGTCACTCGGGAACGAGGTTCGGTGTTCGGTATCGGGCAGGAGTTTGATGCGTGTGAGTGACAAGTGTCGTACTCCATGGGGTATTGTCAGAAAAGAAGGGGGGTATGGCATCACAGGTCCAAATATTGAATGGAGAGTGGGAAGAGGAAGAACTTGAAAAGTTGGGTTCTTTTGGATTCTTTCCAGACTTCTGCTGTCTCTTTCCTGTTCTTCAAGTACTTCGGCGGGAGAAATTCGGTCGGCTCGGAGGAGTCCGAGGATTGAGAATGCCACGGGGTAGAATTATGAGAATTTGCAAGGACGGAAGTCCAACTATTATGATCTGCGGTATAAGTGTATATTAGCGTATTATGGTATATGATCGCAGCACCCTGATAAATCCAAAAGAGTCGTGGTAGGTATATCGGTGCGCCCTCTTCACCACTAGGCCATCTCGACCTTCAATATGTCCATGTCTTCCACCTCGACGTTCGCAGTCAACGCCGCGACAGAGGCGTCGATGACCTCGTCGCATAAAAATTTCGGGGCGATATCATAGTCCGTCGCTTTGAGACGTTGCGAGCATTCAAACAAGTCCTTCATGATTCGTACTTTATCAGCGAGCTAGGATGATCGTACCATCCAGATTAGCGGCCGGTTTGTAAGAATGGACCTAAAGGTTACCTGATATCCAGCGACGCGAGCGGATGTACTAGGCATGATAAAGAAATGTGTCTCCTTCGCGAGCAGTGCTTTATCTGACGATGAACGAGTAAGCAAGCGGCGGAAGCTGATAAGACAGTACCGTCACCGTCGACGCCGCCTGTGATTCGCGCTTCGTGGTGTACAACCTTAAACTCCTGCATTCCCCACTGAAACGTTTTCGAGTTCTTGCCTTGTCGCCGTCCTGGGGCCTTCCCCTTACTCTGAGAATCATCCATAATCGTACCAACAGGTGGTTCTTCTGGAATCGAATCTTCCGTGGTAAGCCTGGTAGCCTCCTTGCAGAATAGTTCGCCGATTTGTTTGCCCACGAAGCAGACTACTCGTGGTTTGTACTTTCGGACCTTGGCGAGGAGGGTTGGGACACCGGTAAGCATGTCTGCTTTGGAGAGTTCTGCTTGCTAAAAAAGAATTAGAGTAAGAGTCAAGCTAGACTAAATGATAGGGGTGTGGCTGGGTTGCACAAATGTACTACGCACCTCTGAACTAGGTCGTTCTACTAGATCCGTCTGCCAGACAAACGCAAAGACGTAAAGACAGCGTTAGCTTATTGGGAGAGGAAGGCGACATGCGGTGTCATGAGTCACTCACCATCCCGAGGTTATACATCTCTGGCAACGAAACGTCTTCGCTAGGGGCCAACTGACGTTCTGTGAAGCCTGACAATGTTCACGGCCATCAAGTCGGTCAGTTAATATCGAATACGACATGATGTGTCACGTCTCTTACCAGATTGGTGCAGACATCTCCAAAAGTGATTCGTCGGATGGGCAAAATGATGACCGACTTCTGCGGATCGACATCCAGGGCTATATATGTGATGCAAATATCGAGGTTAGTACAGCAGAGACAGCGTGTGAGATGCGTGTTATGACTGACTTGATACCACAGAACACCACTATCAAAGAACCATGTCGTTCAGCCACTATACTTCTCATTCGTAGGCACCTCACAAAGTAGATGAAAACGCACCGTCAAGACCTTCTACAAGATAGTCGGTAAGATTCTGCAAATGGGCGTATTTCTCCGGTGGAGCGTACTTCGCCGAGAGGATTTCCGTTTCAGTCTTCACTCTCTTCGTTCCGGGGGCACGGAGCAGAGGCTTAACGTCCACATCTTCCTTGCTTTCGAGCTTTGCGACAGTGCTTGGCAAGGTCCGCTTCCGCTTCCGTGATGATGTGGTTGTTGTTGTTGTTGTTTCCGAGTCGATTTGGACTCTTAGTTCCCCAGTATCGAGTGCGTCTTCTCTTTGTTCATCCTTGACAGTGGCCCTACTTTCTAAATACTTGGACGAGGCAGCACTAGCATCAGTCTTCTTCGACGTCAATAGACTTGTGCCAGCAGGAGGCGAAGATCGTAGCTTGGCTGAAGGGAGCCTAATCCTGGCAGACTTCCTTGATGACATTATCGTCTCGCCTGTGGGTTTAGGAAGTCCGATTGCCTGAATTCTGTTTGTGTTGTTGAGAAAGGTGAGAGGTTGAAAGCAGCTGCTCAGTGCTCACCGTGGGTCAATGCTTCAATCATGATGGTCGTCTACCGCTTAGTAGCAGGCTTCGCACAGACTCGTGACTTGACATTGTGATAGCCGAGGAAACTTCCCGAAGTGGCAGTCAGTGTGGCGTTTAGCCGCTCCGACTCGGACTCGCTACTTCCCAAACCCATTCGAATTCGTGCCTACAAACTACGAAGAATGTCTTCACCCCTTTGACTTGCTCTGGTGTATACGACACTCTCGGAATTTCTCGTGGTCTAATCACAACTTGAGTAGTAACTCACAGGATAAAAAGCGTCTTTGGACGGCTCTAGGACGACTGAAGCGCCGCGCTGACACTTCAGCATTCTTCAAAGTACTTATGCGATTTGAGCCAACGCTCGAGACTCCATCCAACTTCTAGAGAACCTTCGAAGTAAGCCATTTACCATGGAGTTTGTTGAGGATGTAGTGAAACTGGTGTTGTCGGGGGCGAGGTACGCCTAAATTCATTTTGAACGATGTCACTTGCCATAGTAACTTGTTGGATTCCTCGTTTCTAGAGTTTCAACTCGAATATCACTGTCTTTTTCATCTACGCTGTGGTCGTGACTTTCGATGGGCGTGTTTTCCGGGAGTCTCGGTTTGGTTTATGGTACCCACTGAGATGAGATTGTGGTGTTACTATGCCGGAACTTTGTTCGGACGGTGGACTTGGATGGGGGCGTTCAAACTTCAATATTCGATGGTTGCCGGAAAACTGCCGACACTAGTAAAAGTGCAGTGTGCTGTGCATACACGGGTAGTCGTGTGTACCTAGGATCAAAAACGGTGCGGAAAGTAAATGCGGGGTCGACTCTCCGATGTTCTCTGATAGTTGATCATAAAACTTACGGTTTACCCTTCATAGGTGTGCATCTTGGATGGGCCTTTTTAACGCAGACCGGCTCAAAGCCTTACAGGCCCATTCAGCCAGCCCATGATGGCAGGCGGCCCAGGATTGGACTTATCATGTTCAAAGTGGCTTGTCGCAGTAACCCGTTTGCATTTCTCCTTCTTCAGCTTCCCGTTGCTCGCTGATTGCATATATTACTGCTTCTTTTTCGGTCCTAACTTTGAAGATGTGTTTTTTCTAGGATGGGTTGGTATGTCGCGTTTAGACTCCACAGCCTTGCCGGGAGGGCGCTGCGTGCTGGTCTTACATTTATGCCTGGAAGACAAACAGTATGAATATTCGAAGAATGAATCTTAATGTGAACATTAAACGTACGTTTAATGCTAAGCCTCCAATGCCCTAGGACTTAAGCAGTACAGCTAACGGATGGTCGTACGTAACGAGGGTAAGTACAGTGTCGACTTTGCAGTGTTCTCCGATAGTGTTGACCGCGACGTTGAGTTCACCCTTCCATAGGTTACTTATTTAACTCGTGCTGCATAGTACATGCATGACTTGGCTCAAACCTTGTCAGTCCGTGGACCTCGACCATAATGATAAACCTGAGCCTCCCATGGCAGCTGATCATATTCCGGGCCCAAGCGCAAGCCAGAGCCAAAGTCAAGTGGACGCGTAACACTTTGACAGACAGTGGAGCATGTATAACACATATTCTCTTGTTTGTCAAATTATTATTGTCCAGTTTGACCACGGCGGCCGGACGGTGTATTGACCTTCAGATAATGTCAGTGAGTGTGCTAAGAACGCAGACGATAGCATACTTATCTGAGTGTCTGTATCTAGTGATCATGGCCCCAGCGTTGGTCTCGAAAGACGGACTTTCGAGCTATACTGTGCCAATGATGTGCGAGAAATTACTATCATTTCAAGTCAAGTTGTAAGTACGGCAATGGTCATGGTCAACGCTATTCTCATACGATTGTTTTCGTTCATCGCAGTGAGGCTCAAATGCACAGTTTGGAACGATCGGTGAGGCCTCCGTCCATAGACTAGAACTGGTCACGTACCTTGCGATACACTTTTAGGACGGAGCGGACAGAAAGGTCGAAGAGGAGTCTTCGAGGATCATGGCGCCGGAATGTCGTCCGAGGGGTGAGTGATTATTCGTTTGCGCGGAGTTCAAAAGCTCAAAGGCAACGGCCAACGGCCAAAACTAGATTTCAGACAACAAAGCATCGGTGGTCAACGCAGCCATTAATGGCCTTGGTCCCTTTGTCACAAAGTAACTGTCTCGCTGCGGCCAGACTAGATGGGTGGCCTTCAGACTGCGATATTGACCATGGGCGGACAGGACTTGCCGTGATCGCCGAGGACAACTTCCCAAACCAGTAACCACCATAAAGAGTACCTTCCCCTTTGGGATGGCGGGCCCTTATATATTTCTAGCTCAGAACCAATGACCACGCGGCCGTTGATTCCCAACTCTACTCACCACCACCACCACCATCCCCGCTACCTCGATTCTTATCGTCAGATACTATTCGACTGTGAGTTCCCTTTAGTATAGTTACATAGCTCGCTAGACTCATCTCATCCCTTCATCGACCCAAATACCCAGCATGTCGACCTTGGCCAAGCAGCTGCGACGCGGTGCCACCGGCATGCCATCTATCCGTCCATTCCGGTCTACGTCCCCTTCCGACCAGCTCCCCACCGAAATATTGGCGTACATCTTCAAGCTTGGCGTCGAAGTCTTCGAGCAGCCTGGGGATAGCAGCGCAGAGACTTCCGTCAGGACCGAACGACCTGAAATCTATGAATTTCCTTGTGTACCCCTTGACACCTCGTTCCAGGACTCGGTCTCCAAGGTGTGCAGTCGATGGCGTCATATTGCATTGGACATGGCTTTGCTGTGGAACTATGTGGATTTCGCGGAGGGCCCACCGTATGAGAGGTCATTGATGTATATCCAAAGGTCGAAGAACGCTCCCCTGGATATCCTCATCCATGCTCGTTATAGTGAAACAGATGGGAGAAGAAAACGAGGTAATACTCTCTGCCTGGAGCACGCCATGGGCATCATTCTCCCCCACCTTCACCGTTGGAGATCCTTCTGTTTTTTGGCCGACGACTTCTACCATATGGAACCCCTCGTAGAGATGTTGGGAAGTGTAGGAGCAGCCACAGAGCTGCAGACACTTTGCCTCCATGTGAATAACGAAGACTCCCACTGGGAGAGTGAATACTTTCCCGAAGAGGCAGAGGCTAACCGTACCATCCGTATTTTCGGAGGACAAATACCCAAGCTACGCTTTCTTTGGATATGCCGGGCCTTTTTCTCTTGGAAGCTGTCGAATGTTATGCAGCCAAACCTCGTCAACTTGACCGCAATGCACATCTTCAGACACTGCGCCATGAGTCTCGCAGAGTTCTTAAATCAGCTGCAAAGGACACCCAAACTCCACACTTTGGGCCTCTATGGCTACGACATGCCGGAGAAGGATGAAGCATTTGACCCAAGCTTGTATACCTCCGTAACATTGCCTCAGCTCACACGTCTCAATATAAGCCCAGGCATCCGTCAGTGCGAACTCGTGGATCTATTGAAACATATCACCATGCCCAAGTTGCGAAGCTTGGGTTTACGTCTCAGCAATAAGTTCTATTTTCTTCGCAGTTTATTCGTGACCTTATTGGACTTAATCCCTCTGGAGAATCTCGCAAAACTGACTATGGCACCTGACGTATGGTCGGAAGCAGGCGACTGGGCGGATTTGGCTACCGAGTTTTGTGGACGACTCAAAAATATAGAAACGCTCGAAATCATCGGTGATATCTCCCCATTTCCCATGTTCCTGTCAACCTGGGAGACTCAGGAGGCCTTTCCACGCGTTAGTACTTTAATCGTACATAACACTCGGAACCCAAGTGCCTTTCGCGGGATTGTCGAGCGCAGCTCCAGCCGCCCTCTGGAACGAGTCATTCCGGTGACTGAGTCGCGCTGGGATCAGTGGGAAATCAGGACGTACATTGAATTGGGCCAGTGCATCTCTGCAGAGCAGTTGACACTTCAATCGAAGCTAGAACATTGGGGTGGGCCGCAGGTTGAGTATTTGTAATCGGAATTTGCTACTATATGACGTGAATTTTTGTAAACATGTAGCTAGGCTTGTCCAAATGGTTTTACTGTGTACTACTCCGGATTTCGCCCACTATAGTGTTTAGTAGCTCCTTTGCAGAGTTGAAGCATCTCAGTTTATGAACAACTTTTCTTTTTGACCCTTCGATCTTATTACCTATTCAATGCTACACAATGAATTATCACAAGCTGTTTCCGTTGCGTCAAACGTCGAGTCGTCGACGGGCGTGAAGGTAAGACATCATGCCAGTCCCATGACAGTCGAACTGCCCTTTCAGGAAGTTCTGCCTGCTGGCGCTCAAAACCTTCTCACACTCTCCCAGTTTAAAAAAAGCAGAGGAAGGTCTTAGTAATGAGATTATTAGCTGAACAAAAAGTGCTCACTCCTGTTTACTCCCTCCAACGACGAATGAGCTAAAATCATCGATGTTCTGGCGGCCCATGCCGGCTATTGAAGACGCTTGCGGTCTCGTGAGAACCACGTGTACGGTTGTCCATTGCGCGCTCCGAACTTGAAGAGTTTCGCTCGACCGTAACAACGACCACTGCACTGAACTTTTACCATGAGGTAACGCAGCTTCTTTCCCGCATCGCTAGCAGAGAATTGAAATTAGTAAGAGGGTGTGGTTGCCGATACCGTAATATTGGCGTGGTAGAGGTATGTTCGTCAGACTCAGGAGAGCCCTAGACAATACTTGACTATACTTTCTCAGGGTCTATCTCATAATGCGTCCCAAAGGTACTGTTACTTAAACTGTGACAGGTTCCTTTTCCGGGTATCTTACAGTGCTGCGGTATGATCACTAATC
Organism: Irpex rosettiformis; assembly: GCA_022160335.1. Taxonomy (NCBI): domain Eukaryota; kingdom Fungi; phylum Basidiomycota; class Agaricomycetes; order Polyporales; family Irpicaceae; genus Irpex; species Irpex rosettiformis. Next base: position 135,438 of record MU274909.1, on the reverse strand, counting down.
CGTTTCGATACAACCACGTTTCTCAACGCAGCGTTTTGACGGGACAACAACAGACTACATCCATCCTCGCGCCATTCAACATCTTTCTTATCATAGTTAGAAAAGGGGCATTTCCTTTGTGCATCTCGTAAGTCAACTTTTTCTGACTGGCTATGTATGACTCACGGCATTTCGCTAACTGTTATCCATGACCCTGCAGAGAAGCCTACCCATACGTGACAGCTCCAAAGAACGATGAATGTTCTATGAAATGTATCCCAGGTGAAATCCCTATCAATACCTTTGCTGTTGCGGTAGAACCAGTGAAGCTAGACAGAACCGACCCGGGCTCCACCGCGGAGGATGATCAAAATTTATCTTTGTGAAAAGCACGCATTGACCATGCATCTGAAGCCACAAAAGCCGCTAATCCGCGTCTGCAGGAGATGATGTACCATTGTGCTGGACATGCCATCATTCTGGAAGTATATTGGCTTTTCGAATAGACCGCCGATCGATAGGTCGCGCGAGTGGATCAGGCATACAAAGGACTATCCCTTTGAATGGCTCTGGTGTTAGGCAGAAGACGACTGGCACCTAAATAAAGGTATCCTTTAAAGTGAGACCTTTTCATTGAACAGCCTTTGTGCCCTTTGTTTTGTGAAGACATTTTTCCTTTCATTTTTACAAAGGAAAAGGCAAAAGTAAAAGGGGCATTTCCCCCTTCATTACGCAGTGCACTTATGGAGCTTTGTTTCAAAAGGTACCGGATAGAAAGGTCGAAGGAGAGATGAGTCGAGGGTGGCTGCTAGAATATCGTGGCTAGTGAGTACTTCATTCGTGCGGAGTTCAAACGCTCAAAGGGCAATACTCAATGGCCAACTTAGATTACAGACGATTAAGTCTCAGTGGTAAACACAGACATTCAGGTTAGTGGACTGAGGTTTATGCTTGTCTCTTTGGGGATCAGGCTAACTAAATGGTCTGCGAGTTGCAATATTGTCCGTGGCACGGACGGACTTGCCGTGATCGCCGAGAACAACTTCCCAAACCAGTAGCTACTATAAAGAGTACCTTCCCCTTTGGGATGCGGACCTTTATTTATTTCTAGCTCAGAACCAAACATCATACGGCCACGGTCGACCCCCAACTCTCCCCAACATTTCCCTCACCACCACCATCTCCAGTGCACGGCCGCTACCTCTCTTCTATCTTACCTCAATTCTCATCATGATCAGTTGATTGTAAGTCCTCTGTGGCATGCTTGCATAGCTCTAGACTCAATTCATCTTCTCACCGATGCGAACATTCAGTATGAAGACCCAACAACTGCAACGCGGTAAAACCGTGTTTATGAGTACTTTCAAGTCTGCAAGTCCTTTAGAAAAACTGCCAGATGAGGTATTGGCCCATATTTTCAAGCTTGGCCTCGTCCCCTTTGGACAGCCTACCCCGGGTTCACTGTCAGAGGTCACTGCACAGAAGAGTTTTAGGTTTCCTGTTCTCCAAGATATTCCATTCACACCCCTTGACACCTCATTCGAGGACTCGGTCTCCAAGGTGTGCAGAAAATGGCGCTGTGTTGCGTTGGACACGGCTTTGCTATGGAACCGCGTGGATTTTTGGGGTGGCCCACTGTACGAGAGGTCATTGAGTAGCATCCAGAGGTCAAAGAACGCTCTCCTTGACATTTTGATCCTTGCTCCCGATATCCTAACAACTGGTGTCGATTACCAACAGAAGAATAAGCCTTCTCCCATAGAGTTTATCCTGGACGTACTCCTCCCCCATCTTCACCGCTGGAGATCTTTCGTTTTTCATGCCGTCGACGTGAAGGGAAGGCAAATGAGGAATCTCATAAGCAAGCTCGGAGACGTGGGAGCTGCAAGAGAGCTGCAATTACTTTGCCTCAGTGCGCAACCCACCTTCGCTGTGAAATACATGCCCCAGGAGATGGCGGATAGCCGTAACATCCGTCTTTTCGGAGGCGAAACACCCAAACTACGTGCTATTTGGATATCCCGGTCTTTTTTCTCTTGGAAGCTGTCAAACATCATGCAGGCAAACCTCACCAATTTGATCATTTGCAATATGTACCCTACGGCCCGCGTATCCATCACCGAATTCCTGCACTTGTTACAATCAACTCCCCAACTCCATTTCTTAGACCTTTACGTCTGCCAATTCTACATGACGAGTCCTGAAGAGTCGGACACCACCCCCGTCGTCACATTGCCTGAACTCGCACAGTTCAGGACAACCCAATCCGACAGTGATTGGACCGTCATGCCTTTGTTGACGTTGTTGAGACATGTGATTCTCCCCAAGCTGCGACATTTCAGTTTGGATTTCCTCTATTGCAACGATTGTCGCGAAGTCGTCGCGACGTTGCTAGAGAGAATGCCTCTAGAGAACCTCACACATGTGGCTCTCACACTCGATCTATGGTCGCAAAAGGCTAACTGCGCGGACCTGCTTCTCGAGTTGTGTAAGAGGCTCGTGAAAGTGGAAGAGCTACACCTCAAAAATCCAAAAGATAACGCCACAAACGCCATATTCTGCTCAACCTGGAAGAATCAGGAGGCCTTTCCACGCGTCACTACCTTGCTGATAGAGGACCTTCGGGGTGAGAAAGGTCCGAATGTTGAGTTTCTGCGATCCATCCCGGGCCGGCCTTTGCAAGAAATCCGAATCCTTTCAACCCACTGGAAACCTCTGCAGAGTGTGTGATTAGCTGCTTAGTACTCCTGTCGAAATGGCAACGCTGGAGTGGGCCGTAGGTTGGATATCTGTAGTTGGTCTTTACTACTGCAGGATGTGGATACAAGTTGTAGTCGTATAGCGTACTATTCCGGCTTTGTGCCAATTGTGATTGGTGGCTCATTACGGACTTTGCGCATCTTATGAACAAATTTTCTTTCTGTCCCTGTAATCTATTCAATGCCTTCAAGTTGCAATTTGAGTGAGCGTGTGCTTATCAGAACCGTTGATCTCGTTGCGTCGAACGTTGACAAAGAAGAACTTGAAGCTTGATACTTATCTCAGCAGTGCCCCGGCGGACAGCTGTCGGACGTCGCATTGAATTTTGTGCTTCGTTCGCATCGTTAGGAGGAGCACAAATCCATGGCGTAGACCTGCAGAAGGGCAAAACCAATAACTCTGTGCTGGGATATCACTACGGCTCGGAAGTAGGAAACAAAAATGTTTGGGCCGTGGCGTCTTAAGCTTTGGGAGCCCTTTGACGACTCATGCTGATACTCGAAGATATGTAATATCACTGCGTTATAAAACCTATGACTAGTAGCGCAATCATTGGCATGCATAGTCGTACATCTCACTGCGCGCGTAACGTCTGCATCGTTGTTCCAGGATATCAAATCACCTTTCATGAGCTCTTATTGATTTCCCGAGAGATCGCTTGTCGAACCGCTTCCTCTACATTGTCAGCTTGGAACGTGGGCTCGTGTGTCGGTTTCCCGTCTTCGGGATCGTAGACACCTGTGTGGACGAGGACAGATTTCCAGCCAGCCCCATTCGCACCGGCAATATCTACAGACAAATCAGTAATTATTAATTAGCCTCCATAAAGAAATGCAAATACGGTACCTGATGCTGGGTTATCTATGCGGAAGGTAGTCAGTAAGGACGTACTACCTAATGAACGACAGAATGCTTACCACCGATCATATAGCTGTTGCATAGTATTCAAGAAGAACCTCATAGTGAGCACAACAGTAATACATGTAGTCACTAAAATACGTACATTTGAGGCAATTTTCCAACTTGAGTACCTTGCACTTCAACGATCCTATCCTTGAGAACTTGCTCCGCGAACTTGTACGTCGCCGTCGTGGGTTTCCCGAATTGAAGGTAGGGATAAGTCTTTCCTGTTGAGGCCTACGTGGATACAAGTTGGATGATACCGACAACATTCTTTAATCAAACGAAATACGATACCTTGTAAACAGCCTGGAACGCTTCCTTGAACGCACCTTGGCCCAACCGAGGAACAGGAAAGTCATTCCTCCACAGCAAGTCAGGATTACAGAAAACCAAATCAACTTTTGGGTCTGCCGACGGGGGAAGGTGTGGTCCACCAATGACACCTCCTGATCTGATGACGTCGAGTGCTATTTGGGTGTCTAGTGCCCAGTCACGGGGGTCATGGAAAACGAGTATGGCGCGGAAGTTGATATTTGAGAAGTCGACTTTCTGTGGAAATAAAGGGAGTGGGATTACACGAGGAACGAATGGGTTGTAAAGAATAGTCAGTACCTGTGCAGAAGCTATCTCGGAGTCTGTCAAGGACCGGAACGGCCAGATGCTGTGAAGAAGTAAGTAACTAGTATCTGCTTCCTGAGAAAAATAATATTTACGAAGGGTTCCAGGCCTTGATATCTAGTGTCGTGTAAGGGTGCTTGAAGCCGTAGCTATACAGCATCACACAGTCAAAATCACAGGTATGAGTCGGTAGTCGGTTAGATACGTACTCTCTGGCCACGTCAAGTATGTTCTGTCTTCCTCCAAGCACAAGAACTGAATCGTTCTCATACTTGTGCGCGAGGCTCTTCAGAATTGTGTGGGCTTGAATGTACTGAGAAATGCCGATCTGATACCCATAGTGGTTCGAAGTGGGCGGGTGTAATCAGCGAAGTTCAACAGAAAGAGAGGATAAAGGACTAACAGGTTGGTCTAGCAACTTGCTTAATCTTCTACATCTTTCTTCCTCCGATACGCCGCCTCCGTTTGTAAGCTGTAATAATTATCGAGTTAATATGGGGTTCAACCTTCGGTGTCTTTCTCTTATACATACTAATATATAGGGTATCTTACTTTTCCATGTCAACAAGTAAGTGTATTAAAAATACAACCGGAACTCACACTCCAAGTTCGTTATTGCCTTCAAGGATCCTTAAAGCGCGTTTCGCTTCTGGAAGAACGTTGCTCCCCCGGATCAGAACACCGTCCTGTGTATCGTGTCAGTAAGAACCACCATATGCCATGTAAACAACAATTGTACTGTACTATGTCAAACACGAACGCGATAGGCGACTCTCGCACGGACCGTGTTGAAGCTGCTAGTACAGGAGCAAGCGTGTCAACGTCGAAATTGTAGTCAGGCTTTCAAGATGGGAAAGTATCACGCTTACTGGCATCTCGCTGAATATAGCGAACATTCCTCAGGGTAGGGGAGTAGCAGCGTCCGGTGCCCGAGAACAATCTAGTTTCAAGACCATGGGCGCATTGTACGTGCCACATCCTCAGCTCGTTCAGCAGACGAGGTGACGGTTCCGGTGAGACACGGACTCGGGCCGCGCTGCCAGAATTGGCAGGCAAGAGCTTCCGATCCTAACAAAGCCAAATAAAGGCCACACATGACATAACAGAGCAGTCGAATGGGTGAAGTTCGGTGAACAGAGAGATGCAATTAACCAATGTTACATGTATGATTAAGCATAGCCACGATATATCCAAATTACTACACAAGGGCATTGACTCTCCTCCTCACTTCCTTGTGCTTTGTCACACCCCTTCCTTTCATCTTCCCAAAGATCACCACAGTCCCTCGAGCACCTGCACGTCCAGTCCGACCTGCACGATGCAAAAAGTCAATCATATTCCTCGGAGGGTCAACAATCAAAACGTTCTTGATATCCGGCGAGAAATCCAAACCCCTCGATAGCAACGAGGTGGTAATCAAGACATGAGGCTCTTTTTCGCCGCCCTTCTCACTTTTCTCGGCTTTAGGCGTATCTTTGGGGTCCTTACGAGGTGTCGAGGCGCGAAGAAAACTGTCGATGTGATGGTTGGTCCCCCGCTTACGCACATCGGCTGTACTCGTCAACGCCACGTTCGGTATTCCCTTTTCGCTGAGGTATTTCCCAAATTCTTCAACCTTGACGCTCTTGTTACAGAATACGAGTACTTTGGAGCGGACGCCCTCGCCGTGAGCAGTGTCGCCGTACCAAATGCGGCGGATACGAGATTCGACGTCGGCTGCGCGGTTTCCGCTCATCCAGGGCGCGTGTTCTGTCTTTAGCGTAGAAGGCAGTTTATGGAGGTTGGGAGAGGCGAGCCGTTTGAGAGTTGGATGATGAGCATCGAGGTATGTTGCGAGAGAGCTCGGAATGGTAGCGGAGGTCAAGAGAAGGTTGAAGGGGTAGTTGATGGGTCCACTGTCGTCAGTGATGGGATGTCCGCGGGCAGCAGCAATGTCCGCGAGGAGCATGCGCGTTGCATCTCTGAAATCAGGATCTGAAGGAACGGTATCAGGAATAATTTGCTCTAAAAATCAATGAGAGTCCGTACCGAAAAGAACGTCCGCTTCGTCGACAATGACCCATTCAACCCTTTCGAGGCCAACTTCAGGTTCTTTAATAACGAACTTGTCCTGCTTGTTCTTCCTCGCATTGGACAGCTCAATCACTTTATCCCAGTTCCAACCGTGTCCACGGACCATCTCCAGGATCTTTGACGTAGTACCCACCAGAACATCCACGGGTTTCTGAGCACCGACCATTGTGGGGAGACCATCCTCTCCAAGCGAAGAAAGCTTCGACGCAGTCAGAGGTTTTGACGAACGTAGCGAAGCGTTAGCTTGAGAAGCGCAGACAACTCGAAGCTTGATGTTGTGCAACAGCGATTTGGCCATCCCAGATAACTGACGGGATAGCTCATGAGTGGGAGCGAGGACGATTGCGCGGGGATTGATGGGGCGTGGGGTCGTAGTAGATGAAGTTGAGGGCGGAGGCGGAGTTTTCTGGGTGAGTTCGGAGGACTTGAGGTCCTGGAGCATCGGGAGCATGTAAGCGAAGGACTTCCCAGATCCTGTCTCCGAAGCAAGGAGATACTCTCGCCAGCCTGATTTTGGTGGAGCAGAGAATAGGTGTTTAAGAGAGAGTGACTGTATTGGTGTCGGCTTGGGATTGTCGCCGAGAAGATCATGGATCGATTCACGGAGTCCATCCATGAGGGGAGGAGAGGAGAACTCGGAAGGTAGGTCACGGGCAGGTTCCAACTTGGTCGTGACGTCGAACTCGTCAGCAATAAAATCTTCGATTTCGGAGCTCGATACTTTAGCATTACTTGATGTTCGACTGGATTGGGGTATAGAAGCAGGAGGCGGTGGTCTGCTAAGTCGTCTAGGTTGCCCAAATCTTCCTGGTTCTGGCCGTTGGCGATTTTCCGAGCTCTTACGCTCTCTACGTTCTTGGGGAGAGCGTATATACGGTGATTTTTTATATTCACGAGGTTTGAGACCAAGGTGAGGGATAGGGTCTCGCTGATATGTTGCTCGAGGTGCAACTTCAAGCTGATTCGATTTCCCTCGACCTCGCCCGCCTCCCGGAGTAAGGTCTTTTACGAGGCGTGTCCTCGAGGAGCCTGCAGAATAATTAGTAAAATAGAGTTAGATATTACTCAGTAGTCCACGCACCTCGGTTCCCTCCTCTTGCTGCTAATGATATGCATGTCGTGTGAAACGAATACGACAAAAGCTCAAGAGGCAATGCATTTTGGTGGCCTCGCAAAGCCCTGCACAGAGTCAATGACATAGAAAAGAGGCTTTCCGACGAATTTAGACAATATTCATGAGGTGGAAGTAAACCGTGGCAAGTCAAGTTGCATGAAGGCGGTGGCAAGTGACAAGAAATACTTATACGGTTATGAGCGCCCGAGCGGACTTGCGCGCTGGCTTTCCGACTCAGCTCGATACGACTTCGTCACCAACCACAACCTCAAAAAA